>PNEQ01049712.1:0-53845 GCA_003012365.1 Medauroidea extradentata
TACCTTTACATGTCTTGAGGCTCTACCCGCAAATTACAGACGTGAGGTGTAGCAGTAACCTTACTGTGATTGGCGCAGTCAAATGAGAGACGTCTCTGCGCAAGGACATGCTGCCCAATAACCATGAATCAGAGCTGCCGATGTGCACGTAATGCACTGAAGCAATGTGTGTCAGAAATCTTTTCACCAAAAATTAGTGACACTAGTTATTAGTTACGAATAAGTAAAGTAATCATTTGTATGGGCGTTGTAATTCTGGAGTTAATACCAGGACAAGCTATAATGCAAGATATTTGAAGAGAAACATTTGTGAATGGATCATAGTAAGTATTGAAGCGATCTTGAACCAATAGCAAACCTGCAGGAAACGAGGCACGAATGTCTTGTTATCTGGTTTGCGGCTTCCAGTGACGCAGCAGCGAATGGCCAGCTAGTTAAAGCTGGAGAGTCTACATTTATATAGTATCATACTGATACATTTATAACAGATTTCGTGAATTATCCCTACATTATTCATAATGCTTTACACCAATTTTTCTTTATATTATGTAAATATTCGTCAAAATAAGACGTAATATATCAGAGATATTTCATTTTGTGAGTTGTGCGCTTTTTCCTCCGACGACATGTATTCGCTCAACACGAAGCCACGCTCGCGCAGCACCAGCGACTGACGCATGCGCATGGAGTGCCAGCCGAATATACCCGAAGAGGACTTGCACAAATTTTCACTTACAAGAGAGCGATCATTTTATGTGGCCAGGTCTGTACAATCATGGACACAAGTGGGCCACTAAGTCCACGTCGGCAATCGTCGGCTGTGTGCAAGTGGGAGCCTGGCATCTAGGCAACCTGCAGAACATCGAATAGCTGTGCGCTGAAACTGCACTGGGCACAGGTTGTGTCGTAGGATTAGAGCATCGTCCGTACACACCTTCCTCAAGCGACCACACACTGTTTATTGGCTGAACCAGTACATCATATAAATATTTAAGTAAATGCAGAAGTGACACATGTCAATTTATACTATTCAAACATGAATATGAAAAACGTAATGTATAAAACACAGTAATGAAGTTAAGAAAGTGCACAAATTTTCCAATAACCAGATAACAACTGTTACCTATATTGGAGCGAAATGTTAATATTCAATGCACGCGTATTCTTATTCTCATACTGGGAACTGAAACTAATGCATATTTTAACAGTACGGTAATAGACTATTTAATTGGCAGTCGCGTTGACTTTATGGTCTGACTATTTGCTTACATCTCTCTCTATATAAAAGAGAACACTGACTGAATGACAGACAGACATATCAAACTGTAGCCCAAACTGCTGAACCTAGAATCGTGAATTTTTTGTGAGGGTTCCCCTCAGGTCGTAGGCGAGCACTAAGAAGGACCTCTAAGGGGGTGAAAAAGTATTAAATGTATTTCCGAAGAAACGTCTATATAGCTCGAACACGACGGCCTATCGTCGTGATTTATACTTTAATAGGATACACATAAAAAAAGCATATTAACCAATTTAAGGAATTTTTTGAAATTCAGCATTTAAGGGGGTGAAAATATCTTTAATGTGTTTCCAATTAACTATCGATATCTATCGAATCCTTCGGGATAGAGAGTTGGCATTCTCTTCAAAATGTTGCTTACGTAAATACCCAAAAAGTAGTTTAAGGATTTTTTTAATTCCACTCCCCCCCCCCCCCAAACAGAAAAAAGGGGAGAAATGAGTATTTATTGAATTGTATATGTCACTGAGACACAATTGACTATCGTCGTGATTTTTACTTTTAATAGGTTATGTATACAAATGTCTATGACAGAACTCCCAAACGTTTCGAAATTCTTTAATAACGGTTGAAAATACGTGAAATGTGTTTTAGATTATTCCTCCATATCTATCGAACCAATCGAGATATCGAAGCGCTCTTTGCTTTAGATTGATGCTTACGTAAATATACCAAATAACATTAAAATATATTTTCCAAATTCAGCCCCAATGAGGAAAACGATTCACAATCTATATATATTGATCCCATTGGGTTTTTTCTGTGTCGCGAGGTGATTTTTATTTAAGATTGATGATTACTCAAATACCTGAGACGTAATTTCAGGAATTTGCGGAATTCCTTACCGAAGGAGGTGAAAAGTGAAGAAATGTGTTTTTAGTTAATTGTCGATGTATCTTCAACCCAACGAGCTATTGTCTTGTTTTTCACGTCCAAGAGACACCAGTTAAGTAGTCTAAAATGTGATACATTGGTATTTAAAATTTCAGTCTCTTAGAAGGTGAAAGGACCTGGAATGTGTTTTCGGTAAATCTTCGATATATATCGAACCCATAGAGATATTCAGTTTATTTTTGCTTCAGGATGATGATTACGTACCTATTTGGTATACAAATATGTTTTTCAATTAAAGTAAGTATTATTTGCTATGTGTAGTACATGCGAGCAAAGCCGCGGGCGCACTGCTATTTTACACATAAATCACTCGCCAAACATGGGAGTGACCCAGTGGGTTTAATCGAGATACTTCTATCCCTCTTTGACACCCCACTGCTGATCCATTGTGACCTAACTTCACATTGGTTAAGCACGAACAAAACGTGTAACACCTTCAGAAACAACCATAGTACAAAGTATTCCAGATACTAAGTATCTAATATCAAGTGATGAACTTGATCCTGATTACAGAATAATGTTATGAGTTGTTGGTCCAGAAACAGAACCAGTTGTCGCTCTCCCGTGAGAAACGACTACACACGTGGTTCCGTCCACGGGTGCAAACATCGAAATTTAACCCATCATAGCTCATTAAGCAGCTACGTATCACGTAAAAAAAGTTATAGCATAGTCGTCAGAAGAACGTGATGCAAGGATCAGATTACCTCATATTTTATTGTTCTGTAGGTAATACCCTACTAGACAGTTCTGACTGACAAGTGATTAAGGTATTGATTATTAACACATATTGCGTAGTACAAGCATATATGTAGTGTGAAGTTATTATAACTAGACACATGAAAAATTCGCGTTATTTTCTGACAACTGACTAGACTTCAAGTGACTATAGGCTCGTTCGACGTCTCCGGCTGGTCGATATTGTTGTGACTTGCCGCGGAGAATGCTTACACGGTATAGAGGCCAATATCTGTAAAGACGTAACACACTAAATGACAACACATAAAAGTTCGTGGCCAATTGAAACGCAGATTATGCTCTGTTATGTATAGGAAAGCGAAGTTTAGTCTGCTACGAAATGATAACGCGATTTTTGCTTGTCTCTAATTATAACGTTTATGTTGCTGTTCCCTACGTTACGTATGCAATCCCGTATTTGACAACTGTCAGCTGTAATGTATGAACGCACAACTTGCTAAATATTACTATCAACTAGGTTGTATAACATTACACAATGACGTGTTAGTGAACGAGTGAAATTTCCAACATTTAAATTCCGATATTCAAATTGCGTAAATGTGAATATTTCTCAACCTCCGGACTGCAAGCAATTAAACTAAAATTGACAAAATGTGATTCTATGATATCATGATATTTTAAATATCTACAACTTCTATCAAATGTTTTAGGACACCATTATATTTAACTAACAAAACGTTTTGGCCTTATAATTAATCCTACGGGACCTGATTATTAATGACACACGGATAACTACTTCAGGCTAATTGAAAATAGGACAGTTTGTTTAAAAGTTATCTTTTTTTTTTTTTTCGTTTTTTTAATGAACATAAAATTTTTACACTTTAATGTATTTCCGGGGATGTAAAACAAAAAAATCAATGGACGATGTTTATCCTAATTTTTGGGCAGAAATATAAATCCCTAAAGTATAATTATAAGCTTAAAATAACTCTCTAGTTTAAGTCTACAAAAATTATGTGACATTTATTTCTTTAAAAATAATTATACTAGTATAATATTATGATACTAGTATAACATGATACTAGTATAACTATATATTCTTTTAAAAATGATAAACTTTATGGCAATCTGCGTTAGATTACACTAGCAGAGTCAAACCGGATTTTCACATGTGATAATCGTGCCTGAACGATGCCGCAGTTCGGTTACTTTTCTTATGGATCTGCCGATTTCCCGACCCTTCTGCCAGCTGCCACTAGTATGTGCGTCTATAATAGCATAGCAGTTCCCCGCCGCCGTTCCTTTAAAGGGATTTGACCCCTTAATTTCCTACCAGTGTTCCAAACAATTACGTCAAGAATGGGCGTCAGAATTGTTTAAAATCAAATGTGTACAGATAGGCCTGTGCCCAAAGTGGCACGCGTATCAATATCTCGACAAAAAGTAACAACTTTAAAAAATTGTTTCTCCGTAGTCATATCTGATTTTCGGTATTTCTGTAACATTTTACATCTTTCCGCCTTTAAACGGTCGAATTTCGAAAAATTATTAAATCGCTTATTAGGAATTTACGTAAGTTTAATTCCTTTTCAGAAATCATCTCGATATCTCCCTCAACAGATGCAGTCGATTAAGGAAGTTGAGGTAGGGGCTCCCTGCAGAATTTTAAAATTTTAAATAATTTTTTAAATTTGTACAGTTTATGATTTACTTTATAGACACATATTGTGAATATATTTAGAGTGATAAAACGTTTCTAGGCTTCATATATTTCGTGTAGAGGCAGATCAAGCCCAAATTTGTAAAAACGGTTTTATACCAGAGACGAAACCCACCTGACTTAGTGAAATGATATAATTTCACTTTGAAGAACCGTGTCACATGTTACGTCAAGATATTTATAAAACATCTGCAGTGAAAATATTATTTTGTTTCTTTATTCAGCTGCTTAATGTGCACCATTTTACATCTTGAAATCCCAAATTTGCCCGGGGAGGACCCCGGACACATCCTTCCCCCTTCCCACCGCTTTATTAGAATGATTCAGTGTTCCATGATGTACCCCACACCCCCAAATACCGAAACATTCCTACGTCCCTCAAAACATTTCAGTATCGTTACTGCCAGTGATTAGTATGCTTACCTTATAAACTATCTATAAACTTGCTTTATACACGCACTAGTGACAAAATAAAGATGAGGGATAGTTTATACTGTACTAGAATGTAAAAGTAAACATTTGTAGAACTAATACGAATTAAACTACTAGATAATAATATCAACTAATAATGCACAGAAACCTAATACGTTTGTGGCACAACGTCAATATTTTTACTCCCCATTAAATATACTATTACTTATGAACATGAAATATTATCCACAGTTATTCTTTACTATAGGCGGCTAATAATTTGTTAATCGCAATATCATGTTGCGATTTATGTCCTTTTCCCCCCATAACTTTCACTTGCCGTTGCGAGGTGCCACGCGCTCGTCAGTTGCATGCGCGAAGAACTGCCTGCTGAACATACCCGAAGCGGGACTTACACGTATTTCCACTTTCACGAGTTGGTTCATTTGTTGTGTCCATGACTGTCCTTTGATATGATTGTGATAAGATGCTACTGTGCTGTTGTGAAATGACGTAGGTAGTTTATCTTAGATTGCTATCTGCGATAAAGACACATGTTAGCTGTGTAGGGCGCGACCTGCCTGCTGGGTCAGCAGAGGCCAGGCTACGTGCAGTAAACCAATCAGGGCTGATTGTCCCGCGGCCATAGGTCGAGGCTAGCCAATTGCGCGCGGCGAGGCACTGAGGAAGGTCAGGTCGCAGAGGTCACACGCGTGTGTAGTGCACAGGGGAGGATGGAGCCACGTGTGCTTGTGTTCTACGGCGAAGCGCCGCACGCTGACTCAAGTAGGCTTCATTACCTCTCGCCTCCCGTTCTTCCACTAATGAGTCATTAGAGAGCGAGGTCGCGCGCTAACGCTCTCTTACCCCTGCGGAATCACGCCCGCTATGCCGTGCCTTTGACTCGTCCTGGAACTAGCGACTGTCGTTCCAGCTTCCAGCAGCGTAGGCAGAACTTTGTACAAATTTATTAAATGCATTATGTACACATCTGCAGCTCTGCTTCGTTTTCAATGATAAGTAGAGATAATGGTTTATCGCGGGAAAACTCGACTTTTTTGTGGGTCGGAACGCACGTTCATTTTATGGAAAGATTACTCGCTTTCGCTTGTATGTAGAGCTGTTACCCCATTTGACTGAGCCTATAAGAATCCCGCTATTATAATATTTAATGCCTATTATTGGTCTGCAGACATCTACGTTGTGTCGGGCGTGTATCATCCAATCATACATGTATCAGAAAGAAACTACAGTGTTTTCAAGGGTACGTTCGCACAAAAAATGTTCGCGATATACCATCATCTCTAGTGATAAGACTCTCGGCATTTAGGGATACTACACGCAAGTAACAGACGTTTAGTGTCACAGTAACATTATTCTGATTGGCACAGTCAAATGAGCGACGCCTATATATAAATTCATGCTATCCAATAACGAAGCTGAACTGAATGGGTGTACGTAAGAGATACTGAAATAAGTTCGTGCAAAATATTTTTCGCAAATCATCAGTGGTTCTACAGATAAAACTTCGTCGGTTGTTAATAGTTCTCCGTTTTATCGTCGCCATTGAGGAGCAGTTCCAAGTTTTCTATTAGTTTTGTTCGCGATTTATATTTGTACTTACGATACAAGAAATCGTGAAACAAGACTTTGTTGGCGTTCCACATATAATTTTAATTAGGCTTAATAGGATGTGTTGGACAATTGTATTGTATTTTCAGTTTATGAGCCATAACATTTATTAAAACTGTATTATTAAAATGTTCTGCCTGACAAAGCATAGCATATATTCTTGGTAAACTTCTTGACATAAATAGTAATAAAATCTTTCATTAATTTATCATGCAGAGTATCATTGCAAGAGAATTATAGGTTAACCGTAAAGAATGCTCTTGCAATGATTCTGTATGATAAATCAATGAAAATTCTATTATTTATGTAAAACAAATAAGCAATAACATAACCTTTGCTTTGCCGAAAATAAAATTTTTATAATACAATTTGAATATATGTATGGCTCAAAAACTGAAAATACAATAAAATTGTCTTAAAGTGAGCTCATTATTAACAGGTCGTATAGTTTCCAATTCGGCGAGCTGCCTGTACATACATTATACATGAAAATGCAGTCTTATCAATAGATATATAAGTGTGCTAAACCGGTTGGTTTTACTAATGTTGTAATATTTCCAGCGCGTGAGATGTTTCGAAATTTTTTGAATGTTCTTCGAAATGCGTTCCGTAATTTCGTAGTCATGTACACTGTCAACACGTGAAATAATTTAGAAAATAAGCATGTGTTACCAGCCCACTACACCGCTGTTCAACAGCTATAAAGTTACAGACAAAATATTGCTATCAGAAGCGACAGGGGAATATTTTTCATTGTTGTTATCGTCCTATCCCTCGGGGAGTACAGGAATATATACAAGGCCAAGTGGATTCAAGTCATTGGTTTATGTAAGCACTTGTAGCACTTGAGACACTGTCGTTAGTTTGTATTTTAATTAGATATTTAGATATTTTAAATGTGACGATTCGAGGCTCAACATCAAATAATAACGAACTCTACCATAAGTAGCATAATAGAGCTTTTCAATCGTTACTGTACCAACTCTCAGCGCAGAACTTATATGTCAACAAAGTCATGTGGAATTTGAGATATTTGTTTTTAAATAGCCGGTTATATTAAAAAAGAAAATATGGTAATTTGTTTGTATCTCAATTATATGTTTCGAAATGGTAAATGCGCCGTTTATCAGTTTCCTGGCAGATTATATAATAAGGCCTACTGAATTTCATTGCAACCAAATATCCACGAATTTCAACACCATGAAAATCCAAAGAGAAAACGAGTTCGATGAATACCGCGTCATGTCGCGCCTGTTATTAGGAATATACATATTATATTCTGTGATGTAGTCGGGCGACTAATATGCGTATTGGCCACATCTAGGCTGAACGATTCGTCATACTGGTGGCCTGCCCTGCAGGGGATGTGTGTGTGTGTGTGTGTGTGTGTACACCTACCGGCGCGGCGCCGGTGTGTCGTCGCCGACGAAGGCAGGTCGGTGAAGCCGCCCCAGCTGTTTTCCTCCGGCCTCGAGTGCCGTCGTGCAGTATTCACGAGCCCCGTGAATATTTGAGGTCCGCGCGCAGGAGGCGGTGTTTATTGTAGGTGATTAGGTTTCGGCTTCCACGAGCGCGAGAGCTTTTAGCTCTCTCCGCTGCCTGCCCGCCGGCTGTCCAGCACAAACCTACTTTGCCGCGGGTAATTCCACCTACCCTCCCCCTCCCCGGCCCCGGTGGATAATCCCTCGTCGCGCGATGGCTGCTTCGCTTCGCTCTGGAGATTACATCAACCTTCTTCTTACAGTTTACGTAGTCAGCCTTAGTTTCTAGACACTGTTTACTGCTGTCGGTACCAATACTTCACTGCACTTCCCGTGGCAGTGTTGTTATATTTCTTGCGAGATTGCTCCCAAGTTTTTTGCATGTAGGAAGCTGCCGTTAGCTAATGGGTTTTCTCGATGTACACTCCTTTCCCTCCACCTTGCGTTGGGACACTACACCAGTTTCACTTCGCATATCTCGATGTTGTATGGGTTCAATAATGTCATCACTTCATTAGTACAGTATTCGCAATAGTAACATGTTGCATTATATATAGCCACGATTTTGTGGCGGAAGATTTTTAAAACATTTGGTTTCGATGCCTTATGTGCATGTCTCTAACTCTACTTGATTGTCTGTGATTGGACGTTTTAACTCTCGCTTGTCTTGGGTTTCTACGGGCAAATCACAGCCGTGTGGTGTCACAATAACCTTATTCTGATTTTTGCTGTCAAAAGAAAGACATGCATGATGCACAAAGTGGACAAAGACACGCTGCTAAGAACCATGAGCATAGTTGGCAGTTGCACATATGGCGTTTAAACAAAATTTAGCATAAATGTTTCGCGACAAAATCGTAGTTCACTCTCTCTCTCTCTCTCTCTCTCTCTCATATATATATATATATATATATATATATATATATATATATATATATATATATATATATATACACACACATATCACACACATACATGGGTTGTCCAGAAACAAATGCCTATTAAGCACACCATGTGAATCCTGAACTAAAACTGAGACGAAAATGTTTGTTGTGGCAAAATGTTGTACGATAACATTTTATTTTCGCAATGTGGCAACATAGCGCTGCACATACTCCCCTCTTGCGCTCCGTATATGTCTTACTTATATTACTATTACTTTTCTGACCTGCGTATTATTGGTCCAGGATTAAATCATGAACTGTCCAAGCATGATTCAATGTTTACTTTTGACTTAACATACATTAAATACTACCTGTTTGTGGAGCGCAAGAGGGGAGGGACCATCTCCGTGCAGTTTCGTCAAATTGCGAACGTAAAGTGTCGTCGTACAAGTTTCGCCACTAACATTTTCGTCTCCAATTTAGCCCAGGATTTGTGTGGTGAGCTTACCAGGCGTTCGTTTCTGGACAGCCTGTGTGTGTGTATGTGTGTGTCTGAGAACAACAATATCAGACACCGTTTAACTGATCACCATCTAATTCGGCACATATGTGTATTTTTTACAAAGGAGGTTTTTATGCGATCAATTTTTCTCTAACTCGTCACTAGGCAGCGATGCAGCGCGTCGACGTTTATTCCGCTCTACCTATCGCCATAAAAACTGGTATTTCGTTTGTTGATTCGTCTTCTATACGTTCCTATACGATTCATCTTATTTGTATGAAACTTTGATTAGTTGTGCGTGTGCCAAGAAAGGTTTTTGGCAGACAAGGTTGGAAAGAGGGGGGGGGGGGTAGAACGTATTGTCCAAAAAGTTAAATGGGCATTACAGTGCATGCCGGGACAGCTAATATAAATTCGATTTGACCATTCTGTTATTGTGTCTGTGATATGTAAAGTAAGCTGAGTGAGCTTTGTCTCGTTGACTAAGGCCATTACGACGATGATGCACAATTCTTAACACAACGACAGGAATTGGTTGATGAACCTGTCATGGCTTTTGTGAATTAATCGTCCCAGTATTCGCCTGAAGCGATCTCAGGAAACCATGGAGAACTGAAATCAGAATGGCTGGAACTGGGAGTCGAACTGGTGTTCTGCCGAATGCGAGTCCAGCGTGTTTTGCCTTTGCGTCATCTCGCCCGGTCATTTCTCCAATTCACCGCCCAACTTGAGCATCACGTTGAACGGTACATTACAACATGTGTTAGAATCGTTTATCTACATGAGGGATGCGCGCCCGGACGTGCGTGGTTAATACTGAGCATTCAACAACATTTATAATAGCAAAAAAAAACTTGATTTTATTGAGACCTAAGATGTTAAATTTTGAAAGTGGTGAAACGTTTACACTGGTTTATAGTTTCATGGAAGTTTCCATATTAAAAATAGTAAAGCGATCATACGTAGTTCTCTTCGCCGACGCGTGCATGTTACATTATGTTAGTTTTTTCCTCAATCATTCCATGTGTAGCTCTGTTGGGGCACCTGTATCGCATTCGGTGTGTATATAGTTATGTTATTTTGTTTATTTAGTAGTTTACATGCCATCAACATCTCAACGCCTTGTTAGAGGGAAATTGTGGAAAGGGCTAGGATTCGGCCAGGGCGTGTCTTATCACATTAACTACTTGGCGTAATTTAGAAAAAAAGCCTAGAAACGCGAAATTAAGATGATCACTCTCGGGAATCGAACCTGGCCCTTCCAAATGCGGGGCAATTGTTTTTCCACAGCTTCACCACGCTGCGTGGCACAATACATCAACACACGGTAGTCCAGTAGGGTGGTGCGCCTGGATCTTATACAACTCGCTGTGTACCTGCGCACTTCACACCGTATACCCACGCCTGCTTTCATAGCTCGGCTTGTGTAACACTGTAGGCGTTTTTAAGCCCTTCATTCCTCGTCTTGTAGTAATACACGCATATTCGCACATAGTTTGTTCTACGATTCTGTTTTACGTATTGGGTTGATGCACTGACGTCTAATAATTTTTCTTTGTATCAGATATCAAAATTCGAGTCCGAAGCTAAGTATTTCGACATTATAGATATTTGTGTTTCTGCTGTTGGCGCTGTCATGAAAATTTGTCGTTTTTATACCGTACTGGCTGTAAAATTGAGTCTGTAATGCACGAATTGATGTAATTATTAACTTTGCCAGCGCCATATTTCATACACAAGTATAATTTACACATGTTCTGAACCAACAGAAACCTGAGTTGCTTTATGGGCTTACTTAATTTCAACTTAAAATTTGTTCACTCTAGTTTTTTTTTCCCCCAGCGTTGTACTTTTCCGACTTAAACTAAGTGACTCGGTGGTGTAAAACTAATTTATAAAGACACGGTGCCCAACCTCTTAAACAACAATAGCGTTTTAATTTAAAAATTATTTCTAGCAATCAGTTCATTGATAGAAAATTGTGTATTTTGTTTAATGAGAAATTCATAAAATCTGAATGTAAGTTATATGCATCCTGAACACCTTGGAATGTATTATCCAAGAACAAATAAGTATGTTATGGAGTACGAAGTCGATCCCTGAAACTCCATACATATTTTTGTTAAGTACTTTTATGATTGTATTAAATGAATGAATTTATAAATGCGCATGAAAGATAGGCTGGGCTATATTTTATGTATTAGTTTATGATCGTGTCAATTTAAAATCTATTAATAACCGTACCTTACTGACAAATTATGTGTTGTTACAAATTGTTATGTATTTAATAATTTATTTTAGCATTGCATTGTGAGAAACACGATTTAACTGTTTGGCATATTGAGAAATGTTATATTCTTTTACATACAGTTTTTGTAAAATTGACGTATTCCGTACCCCAGGGTCATCAGACTCTTTGTTTGGAGTCGTCAGAATGAAATATCATTAAATGATAAATAAATAAAATTAATCTCGCCTACGTCTCATAAACAATGCATCTATAGTGAAGTAACAACGAATTCGTGCAGAGATCGCGGAAAACAACGAGACAAGAACTTAATTAATAAATAGTATGATTTCACAATATGTGCCGTTGAACATATTTTGGGTTGAGACTATTCAGTGTTCGTTCATAACGAGTTGCTTGGGGTGGTTATAATTTGACCCTTCCGTTATTATGAGAAAATCTCCGAGAAGTGCCCGAAGTATTTCCGATAGCCCTTCCGAAGGGAAAGCAGCTCTTGCCAATTAGCCATGGTAAAACGAGCTTATCAACTCTTGTGTTCCTAACTCACGCCCCTAGGCTCACAGATGATGTGAAGAGTGGTTGGAAAGGGATGAAGGAAAGGAGAGGGTGAAGGCTTAGCTCGTGTAGTTCATTGATTGCTGTCGGGAAAAGGATGCTGGAGGAGATTGGAGAACTGGTGTGCTACTGTGTAGTTGCTAGGTTTATAACGTGGAATATCCTTTCTCGTGTTTCAGTTACTTAACTAAGATCAATGTAAGTGTTCTCAGCAATCACTGCAATAAGGTTTCTTCTCACTGAAGTGTTAAGAAAAAATACTTTTAATTGGAATAAGTTTTTACATTTGGTTTACCTCATTTATGTTTTGCTTTCAAAATCGTAAGGTACTATAGCATAGCAAAATTATGCGCCAGCTAACAAGACCGATTTTAATCCATTAATAGTAAAACATATAAAATAGGCCTATTAATCACATTTGAAACCAGAAACCCACGTAAATAATGAGTTTCGAAAGATTGTGTGACCCATCATCATTGTTTATTTTATTATCTGAACAGTTATTAATTTTATTAATATATTTAGAAAGCAAATAAAGACGGAAAAAATTATCATAATTAGTTATCGGATAAAGTCGCTGACAAATGTTATACGGACTAGTTTTTAAATTATTATTCCTAGTTTTTTGTGCACGGTACATAGAGGAAAGTTCAAAAGTTTTTGGGTTATTGTTATTAAATAGTTTCAATTTGAGCATAATTTGTAGCGCCGCAAACATAAAACGGTAGACAATTTCTTCATACATTATTTAATTGGTTCCTAGTTTCTGAATTAATCATTGCAACAATTAGATATCTGAGATCAAGATGAGTAGCAAATATTGATGGTTCAAAACGTTTTCTGTATCACGACTAATTAAACATTTCTGGGGGTAAAATCTAACGATCTGAAAGCCATAGATTATAAATAATTTCATTTTGTCGACCTCTTCCAATCCATAACCGTAAGGTTGTTGTCTGTCAAGTTATGCTCGAACTTCACCTGAATGTGATTTGGTGTACGGTCATGCATGAAGATAAAGTAATAGGAATATTCTTTAATTTGGGGTAACAGTCAGTATTTTCTGGAAGCCTAGATATGAAGTAGCAGTCAAAGTTTATTCTGCACTAAATAAAGGCACATAAACATTACGAACATATGTGGTACAAAAATACACATCAGGGTAGTTTCTTACGTTCTGGTCAACCACGCAAGGATTTTCACTCCCCAAATCTCACGTCGTGGTGATAACTTAGCCAGAGAGATTAAATGGCCCTAAAAAAAGTGAGCTCTCCTGAAAATATTTCTTCATACATATTCTGCGGGATCGCAGTGCAAAATTCGAACCTATTCCATGAGCGTCATCGCATGTTGTAACTACAATTTTACGGCTGTATATGCAAACACTTTTTAAGATCACATCATATGGGAAATCCCCAAGTTAGAAGCTTGTTTGGTTTGTAAGTTTCTCTGAAGATAATCTCGAACGCAGATGTGAAACGTTAAAAGTTTACATATGGCGTGCAACGACGACCAATATCCTTTTTGTTTTGCTTGTAAAACGTTCTTCTTTGAACTTGTAATTTCTACGCGTGAGTCTGTGGAGAGTTGTGTCTTTGTAGAACTAATGGCGTAATTCATGTTGATCATGTACAATTCATCCACACTTAGAATTCCGAAGCACAGAAATAGGACTTCGCCTGGAGCATAGTCATTTTCTTGTAGAAAAAACAGCGCTGTTGTAAGAAATAGATTGCGCAAATAAACACGCTATTGAAACGTTGATGTTCCCACTGAATAGTAATTGTAGAGATATGTTTTTCTATATTTCTACAACTATACCCTTTCTGGCTTGAATAACCCGATACTTAAGTACGTATTTTTATGTTACTTGAAAATATTGCTGTAGTGAAAACATTCCTTATAAGGTTTTGTTTTTATTTTTATGTGTGCTTCTACGCAACTTATTTTGATGACTCATAGTAATTTCTATGTAGCTGTTTATGTCCGATAAATTTGGTACAGAATATCTTGATTGATGTCCAACTTCGTACCATTGTAAATTCATATAACATGCAAAATCGTTTTTTCTTACTTAAGTTTCTACAGAGTTTCACACCATTACTCAGAAGTTAAAACTATGTAGTAAAGTTCCGGAACGTGTCATTTACATCGCAGAACTTTAAACTTGCCCACGTTTAACTAGATACATTTTTAAATATCATTGTTTTCTTGTTAACGCAATTTTTAACACGTACAGAACCTTCAAGCTAAACTATCTCCCGATTCTTTCTTAGATTTTTTGTACACAAACTATTAGGTATTAATATGTTGTAGATAATAAACTATAATGATATTGCCATGTTTCGACATCCTATTAAAATGGATCTGTTAAATTTGGACCACTACAGTTTTTTAGTACACATGGAGTAATAAATGAAATTATAAACCATGTGTGTTATGTTTTCAACAATTTCACTAAATTACGTATTCAGCATATTGATCTTAAATTAAATATTTGACAGTGTAAATTTCGTAAAAGACT
Organism: Medauroidea extradentata; assembly: GCA_003012365.1. Classification (NCBI taxonomy): domain Eukaryota; kingdom Metazoa; phylum Arthropoda; class Insecta; order Phasmatodea; family Phasmatidae; genus Medauroidea; species Medauroidea extradentata. The sequence goes on from PNEQ01049712.1 coordinate 14,851, forward strand.
GCATACAGAACATGTGGTAAAATTTCTAAAGTAAATGAGACTTAGAAAAGAGTTGTATTTATCGTAATCAATTTACAGTTTGTCACGTGAAATTAGGAAAACATTTAGGCTATACGTGAAACAAATACGCACAATCTCTGTCTGTCTTTTTTTGCTCAATTTTGAAAACAGTTTGTTCTATCACGCCCGTTACACTTACTGTGTAATGTTGTTAGCTACATTTGCGTCACGGATTTCAATTTTCACTTATTGTGATGTTTTGTGTATACGTTATTTAGAATTTTTACAGAGAGCACGCTGGTTTTTGTAATATTAAATTTAATGGATTAAGCGTATTATACTTTTTTAAGCTTAAGGTTTTCAGACAGTGTATTGTTGTCGAAAAAGTTTGTATTTCGTACACAGCTCTTCGTCCTTTGTAAATAACTTACAAAATATCTTCAGAATTTAATGAAAATTGCAATTCCGTTTTCAGTTTCCCGTGATTTAAGGTTGTATCATAACTTTCCTCTTAAAAGTTATGAGACTAAGAGGTACGATAACTTTGGTGCTAACACTAATCTCGATACTTCGTTATTACGCTTCGTTTGGCAGGAGAAGTTCAGACAGTGGCTTTGTTTTCCATGACGAAAATGAACTTTGAGTAATACTTGTTGACGGGGTAGGACCTATATAACTTGTCAGTTGTGCCATATCGTGCATTAAGTTATTAGACAGGAACATTAGGGCAAAATTAGCAAGTCTCTTACTTGGTAGCAGTCCTCAGCTTGGTTGCATTTAATTACTAAATTCACGTCACAACTTATTGTACAGTTCTCGGGCGCACATCGACATCCTATCGTCTCTATAGGATGTTCGCAAACTTGGTGTCCAAGCTACAGGCGTAGTTTCGTAGAGCCAGTTTCAATACAAACTCCTTTTATAAGCTTATACGACGGCTTGATGCGAAGGGAGTGATTTTCATACAGTGAAATTGTTTTAAGATGTAAGCTACAATGTCTGGGGAACAATGCTGACATACTGATGGTATCATCGTCATCATCATCATCTACATCATCATCGTCACCTACATTAACAGCTACAGTTTCATCTACGTCATCATATATATAATCATCTATATGATCATCTATATGATCATCTAGATCATATCTACATCATACATCATATATGCATCTTCTTCATCATCTGCATCGTCTTCATCATCTGCATCGTCTTCATCATCTGCATCGTCTTCATAATCTGCATCGTCTTCATCGTCTGCATCATCATCATCATCTGAATCATCATCATCATCTGCATCATCATCATCTGCATCATCATCATCATCATCATCTTCATCATCATCATCATCATCATCATCATCATCATCATCATCATCATCTGCATCATCATCATCATCTGCATCATCATCATCATCTGCATCATCATCATCTGCATCATCATCATCATCATCATCATCATCATCTGCATCACCATCATCATCTGCATCACCATCATCATCTGCATCATCATCATCTGCATCATCATCATCTGCATCATCATCATCATCATCATTTGCTTCATCATTTGCATCATCATCTGTATCATCATCATTTGCATCATCATCATTTGCATCATCATCTGCATCATCATCTAGTCATCACTGGAAAGTTTTCATTGTTATTTAATTAACTATCATAGAACACAGTGAGTGTAGATATTTTGATCAGCACTTAACGTCTTGGTATTTTACGATGGTGAGAGATGACATGAGGTAAATATGAGGCAGTGCCGGATTGAAGGGGTGGGGGGAAACGGAAGATCCCCGAGAAAACCCGCTGAGCAACGGCATCGCCCGGCACGATTCAAACAAGACCGCTCCAGTATTTGAACCCGGATAATCTTGATGAAAGGCGAGTGCTCTAGTTACTGCGGCAAGCGCGGACCCTAAAAAAGCACAGTAACATCTAGCGATGTGTAATGTCATAAGCGAATACATTATTCTGTAACAGGTTACAGCGTTATACTTATAGTTTTGAAATCAAATAATTGCATTTGAGGCCTTGTTACGGAGTTTTGCGGTGATTTCGTAAATATTTTTTTATTGCTTCCTAATACTCTTACCAAAATTTCGCTGCACAGTTTTGACACTTATATGTTATAATTTGTAGCTGAATTTTTTTGTAGAATTATACTGAACGGTTTTTTAGATTTCATTACCCAAAATACCACGTTTTTCGTCGTGAAAATAAGCAAAAATGAAGGAAATTATTTTTTTTTTACTGGCGAATGGTACATTATTTTAAAAAACGCGTCAACAGTATTGTGAATCGTGTGATTGCACATTGACTCAAATTTTTTCAAAACTTTTGGTTAAAAAAATATTTGAGTTATTGCAGATTCGAGGGAACGTTTTTCAAGAACTATATTCAATTTTTTGACAGGCGTATATAAAAGATGGTTCGCTATGAGGTGTTATAGTAATACATAATTTGAAGTTGTTTTCATCCAGTCCTTCATCAGTTTTGTTTGTGTGCGACCTCGAATAGTTTGATTTCGAAAGTGTAGTAAGAAATTACCTCTGTAATTAATGACCCTAATTTATCTGCGTTGATGAAAACAATTTTGATGAAGTTATAAACAACTCACATGGTACAATGGGCTTAACAACTCGTCAGCAGTGAGTTCATCAGAGATAGGTCCAAGATGTCATAATAACAAAACGTAACACACCTGCCCGAAATAACAAAGTACCATTCACCATATGCGGCGCGGAGTCAACAACATTACCTGAGGTAGGCTTCAAAGCATTAGAGTAGTTTATTCCAACCTTTCTGTAACTTAGAATTACTAACAAATTTATTTTAGTGGCAGCCATTTTGGAAATAGTAAAGGTACTTGGAATTGGAGTCTGTGATACCAAGTGTGTTAGTAGTTCCTAAAACGGTGTTATGTACATGTTGTAAATAATTGTCTGACCTTCTTGTACACAAAAGATGATTTCACGACGTGTCCCAGTACTACTAGTATGTCAGACTAAGTAGAAATCGGATGGAGGTTATCGATAGCGGCGTAGTTTCGAAATTGATAAAATCATTTTATAGCAGAAGGAAGTTAATCTAAAATAATTTTGAAAGTTAGCGTCTTACTAGTTTTAATCGCAAATAGAAAATATAGATTGACTAAAAATGCCGAAATTTGGGTTTGACAGACGTCTAGTGCTATCTTCAAAATGTCAGCATATTGACAGTAGGGCATACATCTCGATGTTCATGCTTAAGTGATTAACAGTCAGACTACATAATTACTTGGGTTTTAATTGGTAAATATTCCCAACTTAAATGGTTGTTCCGAGCTATGACTCGACACCATGAATTTTCCAAGATTACCTTAATTTCGAAATCGTGAATTATGCATGGTCGAAAAATATGTAGGTGTGTCCTTTTCCTTGTTACACCGGATGTTCATAAACTACGACAACAGGCTGTCTCTGCAGTATTCTTTCTTAAATAAAAAGAGTCTAATCATATTTACCTCGTAACGTTGAAGAATTCCTTCCTTGGAGTGATAAGAATGTACGTAATACGCAGGTCCTTCACGTTCAGCGCCGACTTCAATGATATGACTATCCAGTAAACTACGAGTTAATTATTAACACTATGGAGAGTATTCAGAATGGAACAGTTAACATCCAAGGTAATACGTAGTAATAAACAACAAAAACCAATATTATAAGTCTAAAAGGTTTAAAAATCATTAAATGTAGAAACTGTTAAACAACAATCCGGGAAATTTAAGTGACAATTTTGCAAAGGTATCGTATTCCTCTGGCTTTAATATCTTACACCACAGTTAACTATGCGAAATTTTCAGTGAGATCAATAGTTCATCATAAATTAGTAGGGGCCGAAAAATTTCGCGGCTTCAATGGCCTTCGTGTTAGAATGCACTATCCTGTGCGTACTCAAGCCCAGGCCATGTGTATACTAGCTGCTACTCAGTGGAACAGCGGACAATGAACTAATAGGGCTTGAATATGCATAGGGCAATGGATTCTAGCATGCAAGTCATAATCGGCGAAATTTTCCTGTTCCTATAAATTAGTCACTCCCGGGAAATAATTTTGCAGAGCAGTTTTATACTAAATTACTATTGGCCTGAGATAAAATGTTCATTCAATGCGTTTTTTAAATCCTTCCATTTTACGATAATGACACACCAGTGTCGAAATTTAACTGCAAAATCCTGTCGGCTCGTAGTTCAACGTTAGTTCATGTTGGCAGTTCGTGAAACTCGTGATGTATAGAAATGTTTTGTACGATGATTCTAGAACGTTATTTGATGGTGTGGCTTTTATGAGTTGTAATAGTGTTTTGCTGAGCATTGCAAGGAGGGAGGGTGTGGATGTCGCACGTCTGGAAGGTACGTGCCGCGACGACTGTCGTCAGCAGAACACTTGCCATTACCGCGTGTCCCGAGCGGCAGGAGTTAGCGACCTCGGGTAGGGTTGGCAAGGGGTTGTTCATTTGACAGTGGCGGTGGTACGTGCCTGTCTTGTAGCTGTCTGTTGAGCGGCCGGGAGAGGACAGCGACCGCTGGAGCTGACCGGGCAAGAACTGACTGGACAACTCCCCATGTACATCTCTTAACGAGGTCCTGTCAGCCCCAACGAGCGCCGTCGAGCCCTGCTACTCGCAACAGTGGCGCAAAGCTCTCTCGCTCACCGCCTCTTTCATCGGCCGCTATATGGTGATATTTTCTTTTACGTGTTTTTTTATTGTTTGCTTGTTTACAAACACATTAAATCGCTTCGTTATCGCGCTTCAGTAAAATACATTACGGTGCTATAATCTCGTAAATCCATAATATCTAACCAGTTTTGCTAACGCATTTAGTCATGATATCTTAAAATTATTAATATATTGTCCCCTTTTCAGGGTCGTCACGTAATTAATATGTAAACATTAGTGACTAATACTAAATGCATTGGTATAATATGTAGGTGCTATATATATATATATATATATATATATATATATATATATATATATATATATATATATGTGTGTGTGTGTGTGTGTGTGTGTGTGTGTGTGTGTGTGTGTATTTCAGTGGAAATATTGTTGTGGTACATAAATGCTACCTTAAGGAGGCCGTCTGGCTGGCGCTCGAATTGTGTGCATCGTGTTCGGAGTTTGATTTTTTTTTCAGAGTCCAGTAAACGATGTCCACCATATTACAGAACTGTTCGGTAATGACATTTTAGGGTAGCGACAAGCAAACTTTTGTACTAGAAACAGACTGTTCAGTTATACTTCACAATCCTAATTGTTAGCATAACTATATAAATACTTTTAAAAGTTGTTTTGTTGTAGGAACCATTTTTTTTCTGTTGCAGGAACAGTGTGTTCTGTATCAATAACAATGCAATTGGTTGTGAATACAGTCTTAGAATATTGCTACGATAACAGAAAACGATATTGTAAACCCGACATTATCGTTCAGTAACTGCAAAGGAACGATTTGTAGACGAAACCTTCTTTTTTTCACAAGTTTACAGAAGATACGTGGTACCTACAACAATGTTGTAGAGTGTTAGATATACCCTCCGATACTGTTTCGATTATAGAGGTAGCCTTGTAGAGATTACAAACTTAATAGTCAATGTAATAGAGTAGTACACTGTACAATGAGCCATATGATTTTGTTGATGTCTATGTTACATATTCTAGTAGAGTTAACAAACAAGTATAGTAATCACAAATTCAAACAAGTATGGCAGTTGCAACAGTGTCATGTATTGTTGGAAGTACCGACGGCTGCGACGTTAGTGTCATCTGTTGTTAGCTCCAGGAACCTCTTGCTACCCAAATTTGTACTATTAGCTTTGGAATATATTTTTAAGGTTTACTCATTTTGTTTCATATAGTGATAGACTCCTCGATGTAATCTACATAGTAGTATAAGAGCATGTTCTGAAATATCATAACCAATGATTAAAGCCGTGAAGAATTCGCGATTATTATAAAATCCGAAAATACCACGAGTAGTGGTATTTTTGACATATACGATTTTCTTATTTTCTTTGCGATTCTCGCCAGTTAGTATCAAACAACAGTTTGATACAATTTTTTTTTTGCCTTTAGCCTTCTCGCCTTCGTTTACGTACGTACGGAAATTGAAGTGTATGTATATGTACACACACATACACACGGTGAGTCAGGATGGAGTGTGTTAATTTTGAGTGGCGACAGCTCACAATAAACTATGAGGAAAACGTGTTTCTAATTTGCTCCAAAAGTGCATATTGTGGGAGTAATGCTACCCTGAAGTTAGATTTTCGAATTATAAATTAATTAATAATTCAAACACTACTACATATCAAACAACCGATATTCTGAGCACTGTATTAACAATGACTGTTCTTCATTCCCAGATTTTTAGTTTGTTAATATCTCCGGCACATCATTGTTAAAATTGGGTACAAGGTCTTGTTTTGGCTTGCAACTCTGGAACACGTAATTGTTATTCACCTTGCATTGCAGAACATTGACAGGTGCAAAAGTGTATTAACAAGGCAGTCTTGTCGGAAAGTGCTAGAGTAAACCATTTTCGAGAAAAAGGCATGTCAAATTGTTGCCATTTAAAATACAAAAATGTGCCGCCTGAAACATATGCAGCAATTGCGTCTGTTTTGCAAGATGGGTAAAGAAACAAATATACGTGTCGCAGCGATGCGATTTCTATGACTTTTTAATCGAAGAACTGTAATAACTCCGATGGTGTAAACGTAGGTTTCATATCACGGTAAAGTGGTTGCATTCTATGGTGAGGAAAACTGTGGTATTATAGTAAAACCCAAGAATCTATGGCAATGTGCACTACATTTTGCAGAATACCATTTCGGTAATCCCACAGACAGTGGAACATGTATCGCTGTGGACACGAAACTACACTAAACAGACATGCCATTACTGGCATAAGTAATGTTGTAAGTGATGTTTACAAAATCTTCTGTCTGCACCAATTCACAAATATTCTTGCAGGCTAGCCAACGAATTTTCCCGGTCTCTGCCAATCATACAGTTTGTGAGAAACTACAATGTTTTCAAGGGTATGTTTGCACAAAACATTTTTGCGATATATATTCATATCTACTTATCAATAATTAACGACTAAGGGTAGGAAATTTTTGTGAGTTTAGTTACCTGCATGCTAGTATACAATGGCCTGTATATCCTCAAGTCTTGTATATTCGGAATATACGCAGGACAGTGGTTTATAACATACAGGTTATTGAACTATCTAAATGTTCCTTTCCCTAAAGCCTAGTTTACTCCAACGATAACATTGCCAATAACATGTGTTTTCGACAAAGTTGTTAACTATGTTGTAAAAATGCTTGGAAATTGTTTTCATCTTCCTGTTTTCAACATTATTGGCAACATTCTGTTATTAGCTTTGTTAATATTTATAAAAAGTGTTAATAGTATTTGTTACTAACATTTTGTTGAAAACATTTGATAGCAACATAATTTATGCATTTAAATAAAATGTTAATAACTTTGTCACAAACACTGTTGAAAACATTATTTTACCGACCAATTCTAAGGAAGTCTAGATCTAAGGTTGTTGGTAACAAATGTTATTAGTAGTGTTATCAGCAATGTTGTAGGCATTTTTGTCATCAAGATTGTTATTGACTTCCGTTCGCCATTATTACAACTTTGTTAGTAACATTGGTGTTTTCGGCAATCATCATTGATATAAAATTGTGTAACATAAGCTTATAATTTGTTGATAACATTTTGTAACTCATGTTTTGTAATTACCATTGTTACTGTTATTTTTTTCGCGTAAACTGGGCTTAATGATAACTGTATCAAAAATGTGTTATAGAGGATTTTCGTAAATATTGCAACAATGTTTAAAAACAATGTTCCACTATTTGCGAATTGTAAATTTCGACTTCAAGTCTTACGCATCAAATATTTAACATAACGTGGGTTATGTTTTTGACGTGGGATTATTCCTTAAGCAATTAATTACACATAGATTACTTTTTGTTTGAATTATCAATTTTAAAATAGATCCTTTGAAAAGTAATTTCTTCATATCTGATTCCTCAATTAAATTACATACAAGCAGGCAAGGTAAACTGAACTCTAAAGAAATTATAATATTTGTACTATTCCTCCGGGAAGGGTGTTCGACCTATTGATTTTTATGGACATAACGCCATTTCGAGAGACGTACTTCGAGTCGCTGAAAACAGGAACTATACACGAGAAAATAAACAATAAAGCCAGGGTTAGATGCTAACAAAGACAACATTAATTCTGTTTCGAAAAATAAGTACAGTCGTTGTATCAAGGAAGCCAAACCGAAAAATATAGTGTGTAAATTGTGAGTGAACTAGACGAGAACATGGGCAAGCAACAGGACACAGACTGGGGTGGATGTTTACACAGACGGCACAAGACAGATAATAGCGATAAAAGTAGTTGCCTTATTTCGATGTCATCGCATACATGTTTCGGCAAAATGTGGTATCTGTTCGTACTTTCGGTCATTGGAAAAATCTAAAGAACTATAACAGACTGATTTGTCAGAAAACTAGTTCTCGAAGAAAGTTCTGTAACACTGTAGATGACATTATGATTGTTTACATGACATTTTCCTTCAAAATGTGTAATATATCGGTATATATACATAAACACATACATACCTACACGTGCGCGCACACACATACACACACACACAGAGGATGTTTATCTTATGTTACAAAATTTGGAAGGTTATTCCTTTCTGATGAAATTTTGCTTAGTACATTTCAGAAGGGAGAAATTCACCCTTGAAAATCAAATTTAAAATTGTATTTTGGCAAAATATCGGAAATGAGGGGGAGTTTAACTAGAATTCTTTGCACAATGATGATTGTTGTCTTCAACCATCAATAAATCGCTCTTTAAAACTCACCCGTTCATGAAAGTATCGGAAGTTGTCACCCTTTTATTCACTAGAATGTTTGTATGATCTTTGAAAAATTTTCGCAGTGGGGATGTATGACAAGATGAGTATTCATGGATATACGCCATTGCCTTGCCTTGGTAAGCAATGGCGTATATCCATAGAATGTTGGTGCCGTTGAGTTTTGTGACATTTCGTGTTGCCTTTCTGAGCAGTAAATCCTAAGTAACACAAAAGGTCTTCTTGTTCCAAGTCGCTAGAATGCACCATTTATAAAAAAAATAATTATTTAAATAGTTAGTGGCTGTAATACATTGCGTGTGAGGTGATAATTGTAACGTGTACCACGAGGATCTAGCATCGCTGTCACCCGAATTTAGATCACTTTTTACAGAAATTCACGTCTGAAATATGCCAAAGATGAGGGTGTATGGCAGGCATGAATGTGTATGGAACTGCTTGAAAGTAATTTTATTGAGGTTTACTTGGTTGAAATATGTGAAATTGTTCTAAAGAACTGTAACACAGGATGCATTTTTAAGACTGCAAAATACATTTAAAAGTGTTATATGCGCGATTAAATTGCGGGTTTAGCAGTTTTTGCATATATGCCAGGTATAGTATTGTTAGCATGGAAACGGCTCATTCTGGAGGACCTTTTTTGTTACACAGAATGTGCTGCTCAGAAAGGCAACATGAAATGTTCACATAACCCAACAGTACAAAAATTGTAGTTAATAAGAATGGAACCGCCCCTTTATTTACATGATGAGGGAGTGTTTTAAAATTGCTGTTTCTTGATGGGGATGATATCTCACTAACACTTAATCATTGTGCAAATAATTGTAATTTACTTCCACATCGTTTCCGATATTTTACCAAAATATTTATTTCATCTAAAATCTATAGCTAGAGGCAAACACAATTATTTCGCGTGTTGATTCTAAGTGAGGTTGGACGTCAACGATGTATACTTCACTGTCATTACTGTGATCGGACAACAGTAGTTTTGATACACATTTGACGACTGCAAACCAGTAAGGAATAAGGAAATAAATCGTTGTGAACTCTCGTGGTACCCTCTTGTACGCTAAGAAGCCTATAAATACTCGACTGTGGCCAGTGCGTGTATAGGACTGAGAAGTCTAAGCTGCTACCACGTAAATACGCAAAATAATAGTGTCTCTATCTATAACTCATTTATGATAAGGCGTCATCTCCCAATTTTGTAACATAAGTTAAGAAACATCTTGTATATGATTGTTGGTGTATATTTGTGCGTGGGATCGATAAACACCGACATCGTTTGATCAATCAGCATGAAACTTTTACATAAATGTATTTTTATGGATGTTTTTATGCTATCCATAGTACTGTTAACTCATAAACTCGCCACTAGATAGCACTGTAGCGCATAAACCGCTATGTCGTTCAAACGATTGCTATGAAAACTGATAAATTTAGATACTTAACGTGAAGGATTTTTTTCTCGCGATATCCATTACTAGAGACCTGAAAAATTCGTGTTTTCTTTTGGGTGCAAGCTAGCATTCCAGCAACTGTAAGTTCGTGTCACTTTCGCAACTTGCCCATGACTTATTTGTCACTTCCTGGAATTGTCTTAGCCAATAGTACAGAAGCTACTAAATGCAGGTCCATATCACTGCGTCATCGAGCAGCATTTAACTGGGTTAAAAGCGTCTTGCCTATCATTGGCGGGACGTCTGTCGACTGCCAGTTGAACCGCGTCTGTTTAAACATTTCGGAAGCGACAGCAAACGAATCGTAACACAGGACTATTATTCTCCCCTCTCCCTCCCCAAACCATGTTCATTAAAGCCGACTTTCTTTGCAGAGGGTAATGGGAAGCTGGCGCTCCGGTACGACAAACGTCTTAATATGCGTGGTGTCTATGTTGAATTGAAGATATTTTGGTCAGCACATAACATCTAGGTCTTCAGCACTGGTGGGGAATTAACGTGATGTATGTATCAGCGTCGGAGTTATGGGGCAGGGGAAAGGGGTGGTTTCCGAGTAAACCCGCTGTGATTATGTTGACTGTAGCTGAAAAATGTGCGTATATTTTAACATTAAATGCATTTTACAATTCATTCCCAATTTTATACATAACGATCGGAAGTTTAAAAAAATTCCCTCGTACAACATGGAAATACCAAGGTCCAGTAGTTTTTTAATTTTGTTTTGTTATGTTGGCAAGTTACAAAGTTCTGTCGAAAACATGGAATTTAGGAATTACTTTCCTATTATAATTATTTCACACCTGTAAACATTTAACCACGTGTATAATATTTAGTATTCGCAATCCCATCACACACAGCTTTCGTAGCCATTCGGTAGGATGTACACGACATACGCTGTAACATATTATGCTACGGGAGCTAAAAGTTCGTAACTGAGAACAAATTCATCACAATTTCGTAAATTGTTACGTAAATCACGCTATTTCGGATAGTTCTCATGGAATGTGTGGCTGCTTTTACACCATGCCTAAAGTCACTGGCACAGTTAATGTTTGGTGTTCGTGTTGTAGTTAGCCTGCTGAGTATGCGATGTTACTTCAGCTGATGTTGGCGTAAACTGTTACATAACCTCGCTGCTATATCACAGTATCCAATACATATGCAACGTGTCTTTGACTATATAAATATTCGATAAGTATATCAGGTCTAACTATTGATGTTTACTTTATTCTGCGTTTATTTTAAACACTATTATTTAAAATATTAATGGGGCTGTCGTCTACATTTCAGATAATTTTGTTTAATTAGTCACAATTTATATCCTTCTTCATACCAGATAATTAGTTTCGTCATGTGCTGATAGTGGAAAAACTATTTTTACTCGGTTTGGTTAAACACATAATGACGGTAAGTTCAGTAAATATCAACTTGCACCAACAATACTAACACCAATAGCGAGTCAATAGCAGTAATATTTTCTTCGAGATGAACCACCAAAACCATCAATTGTACCAAAGGCTTATTTCTATCACATTGCTCTCACGTCCAATGGACCTTTACTAGCAAGGCTTACGTTGTGTTTTTTGTCATTATTGTCGCCGCCAAACATGTGACCAACTTTTATATGTAGAGCCAGTGATTTTTGGAGAAAAGAATTATGCAACATTTTGTTTCAATGCCTCATGTGCGCAATTGCAGCTGTGCTTCATGGTCAGTGATTGGCTGTTTTTAACTCTCAACGTCTTGGGGATCTACCCACAAATCACAGACGTGTGGTGTCGTAGTAACCGTATTCTCATTGGCACAGACAAATGAGCCACGCCTCTGCACAAATACACTCTGCCAATAGCCACGAAGCAGAGGTGCAGATGTGAACGTGAGGCATTGACACAAAATTGTGCATAATTCTATTCACCAAAAATCACCGGTTCTATTTATATGTTGCCTATCCGGCAGTCCTGCTTGCTGCTATAACAAAATGTTAGCTGAATTTCAGCTTCTTAACCGCATCTTCCCTACAGTTTTTTGAGTACTTCATCTAATCATTCCCCTTTTCACCATCCCAAAATCGTTGCATATGTCGGCTTATTTTATTAATTTAACAGCAGAAACTCTTGAAATGTGTTGGTAATGACTAATGAGCAATCGATGAAAAACGAGCATGAAAGATGAATACAGTTCCTGTGACACTCAAAGAATGTTTGCGGACACAATCAAAAAGTGATTTCATCGTGCGTCAAATGTCATGAGTTTCGGTGTGAAAACAACAAAACACCGTAAATCTACTCGGGGATTTCTGCAGCATTAAAAACTTCTGACTAACGTAATTACTCATAAACTCTTTCAAAGTATCCTGTTTTATCATGTCGTCAATAAACTGTGTAATCACATGCTCTTTTAGGGGAGAAACTCGATACTGTACAGAAGTAACTATTTTCAAATAGTTTAATATCAACGCATCTTATTCTTATTTTTAAACGTTTCTCTTCAAGGTATCCATGCGAGCTCTTTAAATTGCCTTAAATAAGGTTGTGTTATTCGCGAGGACTTGAAATGTCCAGCAGTCGAGTGCGATCTTGAGGCTCCGCATCATTAAAATATATTATGTGAAAGTTTTTATTCCGAGGATAAAAATGTTATACCTGCGATTTTGCAGCAAATTCTATTTATGTTCCGCTACAATACAGGTATCATGATTAAGCTGCTAACGTGTATTTATGCCGCAGTCAGTCAAGCAAATTATGAATTTTAAAAAAATGATAGGCTGATTGTGGCGTAAAAATACGTTAACACTTCAACCGTTATTCCTGTATTGTAGCACAAAGTACACAGAATTTGCAGTGCAATCGCAAGTTTTACATTTTTTCCTCCGAATTTAAAAAAAGTGAGAGTAAAAATAATCCAATATGGTGGGTGAAGCTAAACCTTAAAATTGGTAGGTGTAGAACATTTGGAAAAATCTTTGCTTAAGGAAGCTGTTAATAACGTAGGCATAGAAAAACTCGCGGTAATAGTTGATTATTTGCTATTTTCCATCGTGCTGTGTATAACGTTTATTTGAATCATTGTTACTTCCTTCAGCACGACCCGTTAGAATCAAAGACGTTATAAAAGAACTAGACTGTTACGCTGCCCTTTCTGTTACATGACCAAATAGAAGTTTGACGTATTGCAAGCCAAGATAATTGATCGTGTACTTTAGCAGGGGTGGGGGGTAAAGATTTTTTTCCTCAACAAACAACGTTGGTATAGGTATTGCAAGTTATGAGCTGCAATATGGCGCAATTTGGTAACACATAAAGGTAGACAGTCAGCATTGGTCTTGCACTCCTTCATTATAACAGTACAGTTTTACCGCAGAATGTGTGCGATTTGTCCCAAAACTATTCACCCATATCACAAATTGCATCTTCCGATTTTATGGTTTCCCGAAATCGCTCCAGTCAAGTGCTGGGATAGTTATTTAAGGGACCTGCCCCGTTGCCATAAAATCACACTGCAGCGTGTTTGAAGAAAAGGTTTTACACCGAAACTAATACACGTGTGTTCACGCCGTTTGTCAACGAAAAGAACACACACTTTAGACGACTGCCCTTAAGTACTTTCAAGACAACACACGTATTAGAAATCCCCTTTTAGGGCACGTCAAAATGGGTTAAAACGGGGTTTTCAGGCTCCTATAGCGGAAAATATACTAACCGGACACATGTGAAACCACTTAAGGGTAGTGAATTGGACTTTAGTAAAGTGATTTCGTAAATAAAACAAATGGTCACCACTTAAAGTCCCATATAAATCTTGTTTTTTCGCGAAGACTGCACGCCTTAAGCGTAGAGGTGACGCACCGTTGTATGGCCCATACGACGTCGCCCTTAGCACCATACCTCACTCACACAAACACATGTGCCACGAGGCGGGCCCCTTAACAAATGCCATGGTAGACTCCTCTGCCAGTTCCTGTCATTGCACAAAGTTGTGTGTCGCCATCTGTAATGATCTTGCTTGTCGACTAGACGTAAAGTGCATTTGCCTTACCTTACCTTAACATCTTCCAATTATAGAAAGATAGAGATACTACAGGTCATTGGTGACTATGTTGACTTGAAATATTCTCGCTATTTTTCAGTATGTGTGCGCATAAATGTTGAAGGTCCTATGCTTGGCAAACGAGCTGTAGGCGGTTGGGGCCTGTACTTGTCGCACGGACTGTACGTGGCGAGTCAGGCATGAATATTCAGCCTCGTGGCAGGCGGGATGCGCGGCCCGCAGGCGTGGAATGTTCCGTTCTTTGCGGCTCAAGTAGGTGTCGAGTGAGAGGAGCTGCTCGCAAACCTCTTAACATGTCGTATAATGAAGTGCGCCGCTGCTTTGTTACGCCACACCGCCCTGCTCCTGTTTTTTATCGGAAGCTTTGTTGCCATGGCTTGGTCTTCTCTGTTAACGGAGCAAATGTTCGCCCAGTGCAGCAAACCCTCTATTCAGCTACAAAATTATGTTATCCCTCGTGTAATAACGGTCGTCGTGTTTTTATTGCTGCATTGTTTATTTATGGCCTTTATTTAACGTTGTGTGTTTGGAATTAATCCCGTACGGAGCTCCACAGATTTTTATTATGAAAAAAATATACACATTTATCCCATAGAGAAAATATATCTAGGACAATTTCTTGATTTTTTAATTTTTTATGTCGGTTTATAAATGATTACATTAGCTTTGTTTAGAGTAAAAAATTAATCGGCTCTTAATTTAGACAGATTACCGACTCCCCATTTCACATACGGGCATGTTTTAACGCCGCTAAAGTGTTGAAAACTCAGAAAAAAACGGCTTCAGTGTATTTTGTGGAATTCCCTTACTAAACAGCATATGTTATTATTAAGCGTGTTTATTGCTCCATAGTTTATTGTTAAAGTGCTACACATGAGTCATTTACAATTGGACGGACTTTTGGAGAAGGGAACCAATCGACATATTAGTGGAGAGGAGATATTCAAGGTCAAAGTATACTGTTTACATGTAAAAACATTGTAAAACCTAGTTTTTGTGATTTCTTCTTTTTATTCAGACGTTATGATTTAATACTTGTAATTTTCCTAGGGTATACTTCTTACCTTCTTCTACTACTTGGCATGGTTATCTCAAAATAAATTATTTTGTGGATCGCTTCCGGTTCCATTGTGCATAATTCCATCCAATTGTCTGCTCCATTATTGACACTGATCCATGAAAAAGTTCGTGTGTTCATACATGCGTGCATGTGTGTTGGTGTATGTGTTCTGTGTTTTATATTCGTTGTATAGTGTACAACCATTTGTGTCGCTGTGTTCATTTGTGTTGTCGTTTACTTTGTCCATCGTTTTCGCCTTTTTCATGCATCTCGTTTCGTCCTTACCTATTTCATTATTATTATTGTTTTGTTTCCATCATAATACTGACCATATTCGTATTTCGGAATTACGTGTATGTTTTTTGGCTACAGCCATTTATGGCGTCCCTTTTTTTTTCGTTTTTGTTGCTAATTTCCTCGTACTTAGACATTTAATGCAACTATGGATTTTCTGCGACTCAGCGACATTCACTAGCAGTGGCATATATCCAACAATACACGTCAGTGTGTCACACATCCTCATTGCAGAAATCATTCTAATATCACACTAGACTGATTGTTAGTTAAAATGTCCCATTTCAATGTCGCATTTTGCTTCGTTTGCCAGAAAACAGCGCAGAAACGATGACATGGTTTTCAAATAGCTTGAGTGTAGGCTACACTGAAAGAAAAATATTGGGACAACAGTCCAGTTTGGTTGCCGGTAATCTCTGGATTGTTGCCTACAAAATATGCATTGTAGTAGTAACAAAATGTTCAGTAGAAGGAGTAAAGAGCGTTTTCCTTTTACAGAATATTTTGTTATTCCTACAGAAGAGTTGTTGTAGGAACCATCAAGATAGTACCGACAACCTGACTGGATTGTACCTACAACACTTTCCTTTCAGTGTAATTGAGTGGTTCTTGAAGTAAGCCTTGGTGATGTTTTCTGATTTAATGTAAGCGTGGTACGTGAATGAAAGGATTATAATAATCAGGTAGGTAAATAGTTTACGGTTTATAGTCTCGCAGACATCGAGGTCATTAGAGGTGGAGGCTATCGCTGGGACAAACGGATAAGCCATAGGAAATGACATTTAGCTAGGAACCATCCCGTTTTTCGGGTGTAGTGATCTGTGAATACCATGGGAAACCGTAATCATTTTTATGCTCAGATTAACGAAACGTTTGTAGCCGGTTGATTTGACTGGGCTGGGCACATTCTAGCTCCGTGCACGATAGTTGCGTCCTAAACACCGGGGCTTGCTTCCGTTAGTCGACGGAAGGCTCATGCCAACTGAGCCGCTTGTCCTTAGAGGCGCTGAAGCAAACTGTTGGTGAGCAAAAGTCGACCTTAGCCTCCGTGCGCTTCCGTGCCCTGATCCTAGCTTACTCTCTGTGTTCGGATTACACAGAATTCAAAGTGCACACACATATGCAAAAATACATTTTTGTATATGTGTACCAAACGCTGTTCAACTTTTACACATCATATTGCATTGCATTTCGGCAAATTAATAAAAAAAGGTCCCATGGCAGTTACAGTGTAGAGAAAAAAATTGTGACTTATGAAATCCAAATTACATGAAAGTCTGTGTATAAATGCATTTCAAGACATGTTTGACAAAAGTTAGTTTTGAAAAATTCAGTAGCAGCCACAACTCAAAATTATACATTTACTCGTTTCCATCAATTTTTAAATAATAAAAAAATGTATCCGTTTGTTATCGCTCAGGTTTCATGAAGTGCTCATAGCATTTAGTAATGATTTTAATTATCTTGTATCTGCAAATTAATTACTTTTTTTAATTTCCGCTACGACCATTTCGCGACTTTGATTACTTGAGTATGCAAAATCTATGTGGCCTATTTTTTTTTTTTTTACTTGGGGAAATTACATGGTATATGATGTGTTAAAGATGAATAGTGTTTGGCACAAATTAAAAAAAAAATACCGGTACAACGCTCTTAATAGTAGCCTACACGAAATTTATATGAATTTTTTTTTGTTTTCAGTTAATGATTTTTCATTCATTCATAGTTGAAATGTTTTGGACTCTTACACCTGTACATAAATTATGGAAATTCCCGGTACAGATTATGTTCCAGTTCATAGAAGGAGTTTCCGAATAAAATGGAACACACTCGAATGCTTACTTGACGATGCTCCTCCGAACTTCTCTTAATGTTCGGGCGATATCGCTCCGCGCGCTGCGTGGGAATGGCTGACATTGATTTCCAATTGTTTAGAGCGATCCTATCTCGGCGCGAGGATCTTCCTTGGCGGCACTCCAGGCGCTGGGGAAACATAATTAATACGGCCCGCGCTCTAAACACCCCCCCCCCGCACCATGCCATAAATTCCCCTTTCGTTCCCTTAGCGCAAAAACGAGGGGCGCGTGTCGATACTCGGGGATAAGGGGCGCCAACTGTCGATATAGTGATTTGTGGGATTACGTTTGCCGGCCGGGATTGTTCCATTTGTTCGGCGCTGATGAGGTGGATATTGATTGGGGATCCACGCGGCCCTGTCTTCCGTCTTCTCCGTCGACACGGGTCGATTTTGTTGGCGGGCCGCGCCGCGCTGCTAGAGTAGGCGTGGTGACTACGTGGGATACCTTCCAAACTGTATCCTTTTTATATACGTCACTCACGGTACAGTTATCACTCTCTAAAGGTGTTCGCGTGGCAAAAATGCGTAATTTTATATTTTCACGACATAGTGTTCGTTTTAACGTTACTTGTGACGATATTTTCTACTTGTAAAATATTTTAGCTCTCACAGTTTTTCCACATCAGCATGCCAAAGTCAGAATTCGCAAGTTTCGGGAACATAGTAATAACAAAAACCAAGTGTCTTACTCGAATGAAATAATTTACACTGAAATTATATATTATGGACAAAATGCTAAAATATTAAATAAAAACATAAACAGTCCTTTTGTATTTTTTAACATTGCCATAAATAACGGAAATTGTCATATTTTCAGATTTTTTTTTTTTAAGTACTGAGGAATCTCATTGTTGGTTTTTTGAATATTTTAGCATATTGCCCATAATACCTTATTTCAGTGTAAATTATTTCATTCAGGTAAAATACTTGGTTTTATGTTATTACTATGTTCCCGTAACTTGCAAGTTTTGACTTGGTCAAGTCACAATGGGAAAAGCTATGAGAATTAAAAAATTGACAAGTGGAAAATTTAAAAACTAGTAACGTCTATAAAGTTGTCACCATGTACCGTGCAAGTATAAAATTATGAATTTTTGCCACGCGAACGCATTAACAGGCATTAGCCAGTAATAAATAAATAAATATATATGTATATTATATATATAATATATATATATAATTGTACTGTGCGTATCGTCGACAGCGAGGTCGTTAGACTCGGTTACACAAAACTTCACACAAAGATAGTAACTAGAAAAGGAGTATGTCGTGGCCTATGTTAAGGGCCGGCATCAGTCGCCACACTGGATTATTTTATTTCTCGTTTCCGTGAAAACCTGCGCTGAAAGTTGTTACATTTGCTATTAAAGCGTGGATTGTATTTACCTTCTTCTACTGTACAAACATCGCAGTTGAAATTTTGACATATACGTAGGTCGCTATTAGCACAGCAAATAAGAATATTAAAAAATGCTGCACTTATTGTTGTCTAAATAAACCTTACTCGTTCAACTGTGATGCTTGTACTGTAGCACAATGTAATTATAGGCCTAAATAACTCTATAATAGCAGATTTAAATATTGTTATTCTCAGAATTACAAGAAAAAAAGGGGGAATAATAATCCTATAATGCGACTAATGCCGAGCCAGCATTTTAATGCTGTTATTTTAGGAAACCAATGAATACCGAAATCAGGAAGGCCAGAGTCGGGAGTCGAACCCTGGTCATATCAAATGCAAGTCCATTATGTTCCCTTAGTTAAGGCGGCAGCCTACCCCACGCTTCAGATGCGTTGCAGTGTGTTCGTAAACAGGTTTATTCTACGAAACAAACGTGTGTCCATCGTGCTAACGTACGAAAAAAAAATTCAGACAAGGTCTTAACCTCATTGTGAGGACGCCATGCTCATTAAAATCACTGTTTCTAAGCCCTCCAACATGGCTGAAATCGGCCTTTTCAAGTTGCCGTACTTCAAAATGTACTAGCCGGATGTATGTGAAACTCGTGTTGCGATGTGCACTGAACTTCGCTGTAGACTTCCCAGCAATAAAATTATATGGCCACCGCTTAGCGTCCCATAGGAAAATCCGTTCGGCGGGAACCTTACCTTGCACGTTATTTCAGCGCTTGGCTCGTTGAGACGTTCAGGCATTTGATGCGCGCTTCAAGGTCGCCCTTATGTCTCCGTCATTCCTGAGCCTCTAACGCGCAGGTAGGTGGCGCCCTTAAGGGTGTTCAAGTGCGATAAAGTCATAATTTTATATTTATATAAAATAGTGTTAGTTTTGTAAACGATACTTGTGAGTGCAGTTTCCTCTCACGAAACAATTTTAGCTCGCGTAGTTTTATCATAACGGTGCGTCAAAGTCAAAATTAGCATGTTCTGCTGCCATGCAAATAGTGAAAAACAATAGACGTACGTAAGTGAAATAATTCACGGTGAAATAACACGCCACGGGCTACGTAATAAAACTTTTTTTAAAAAATCCCGTGAAGGGTTTTTGTATTTTAAAAAATGCTGAATGCTCAACTTTTGTCCTGTACATTTGCGATTTTTTAAAATATTCAAAATATTACGTTATGGTCTTTTAATTGCTTTACTGCATAGCTAATGGGACGTAATATTACAAGAAGGTCAGTTGGTTTTCACTATTTGCATGGCTGCAGAACATGCTAATTTTGACTTTGACGCACCGTTATGAGAAAACTACGCGAGCTAAAACTGTTTCGTAAGAGGAAACTGCACTCACAAGTATCGTTTACAAAACTAACACTATTACATAAAGATATAAAATTAAGATTATATCGCACTAATACATACGGATTTATATTTATTTATTTCTTTATTTGTTCGTACAAATCCCTGGAGGTTTGCACTGGACACTAAAACGAACACTATTTTATCTAGTACCATATCACTGTGAGGCGCTGTTTTGCGAGGACACTAGATCGTTCAGTCAACGTTCAACCTTTAGGTGGCCTGCTTAGGTGGACGTATTTTGTGATTTAGAGTCCAATAAGCGCGAAGTTCTAAGAGTGACACAGTTTCACCTTAGCTTCTAAGTGCAAGTCGTTGAACTAGCTTGCAGTCTTCTCACCTCTGTGGGACATTCAATGGTTGCTGTCTCATTTTATATTTGAGATAAATGGTTGTTTTAGGTACTTATCTACGCCTTTTTTTTTTTTTTTTTTTTTTTTTTTTTTTTTTTTTTTTTTTTTTTTTTTTTTTTTTTTTTTTTTTTTTTTTTTTTTTTTTTTTTTTTTTTTTTTTTTTTTTTTTTTTTTTTTTTTTTTTTTTTTTTTTTAATATTCTGAATCAAGATTATCATGCCTGTAAAGGATCTCAAAACAAACCATTTTTGCCATTTTCGGCCGCGAGATAACATACTTTATAGAAAATATGCTTTAAAGATTAATGGAGGACCTAAAATGGGTAGAGTTCTTTGAAGTACTTTTTGTATAAACGTGTGTCAGTCGAAGTTCTGCATACCTTACGGCGGGTTGGGTAGGCGGCCACATTGAGTTATACAAAATATTATTATAATATGTTAGATAAGTGTTAAAATCAATAATTATTGTGCACGAATGTTCGTTGGGTGGAACAAAAAAAAATGTTTGGTATCCCGTGCAACTTCCCGGGATTTCTCGGGTTATTTTTTCCGCCGTGAATATTTTATTGTATTCATCAGACGTCAACTTCAGATAGAAATTAATGAAATCTAAAGATAGACTTAGACTACAAAATGAAGAATTTAGAACAGCTTTAATAAATAGTGCTCACCATACACCCGTCACCTTGAACAGCCACTTGCTTGGTGCATTAAGCTCAACGCTAACCTGGGAAATGACGAACTTCAACCTAACATTATGACGTATAACCGTGCCGCAGGTTAAGGTTACTACTATCGTCTAGGTAGTTAGCTGTCACATCACATATTCCGGATCGACAATACCCATTTTTGTAAGAGTTGTCTGATTATGCTTTAGAAGAAATGATGTATAATAAAAGTACATTTTAGTGTACCATGTTTATTTAAAATGGACGAAAAAGTATAAAATAATTTCACACGTGAAAATACAAGTGAAAATTTAAAAAAGAGGATTTTTAGTTTTAAATTCAGAAATGTTGTTATACCGTGCAACCGTTTCTAGAATATAATATATGAGATGCAATTGTAGCTTGTATATGTAACTGTCAGTTTTGTTGATGCACCTTTTAGTATCCACCCGTGTTTTTGTCAAACGTAGATATAATCCCGTTAAATGGTTGAAGTTGTGCTATTTTAGGGACATATTTGCGTAGTTGTATTTTTACGTTATAACCATAGCTATTATTATTTAACTTCATGACTTGTATCATATTGTTACCTTAAGACGTATTTTGCCTGTAAAAGTTATGTTGTTAAAATAAGTGACTTGTTCTATTTCTTGTAAATAGGTTGCACAGAACGAAAATAAATAAAATAAAAATACATTTATCTACGAAAACAAAACACACATTAAAACATGCTTCTGTCTTTTTAAAAATGTAGTGCTCTTATTAGGGATATGTTTTTGAGGTCCATCAAAAATGGCTAATAACGTTTTTTTTTTCAGACTGATGTAACTACAATAATACCTTTCGGATACGTAAAACATAATAATACAGAAGCATGCGTTGGACTTTGCTATAAAATTAAAAAAAAAAAACTGTAGGTTCGTTGGTCGAACTGCCATAGTAATAAATAAATATCGTACGAGGAGGATACCCAAAGGTCGGGGTATCGTGTCCTGAGTAAATAGTTATTACTGTGAGCCCGTAGGCATCTATGCACGTAAAAAGATGATATGAAATGAGGCCCTACGATGGAAAGCGCTGGAATGAAAAGGGCGGGGAAATCGGGAGACCCTTGAGAAAACCCACGACCAGCTGCATCGTCTGCCGCTATTCCCACGTGCTAAATACATGGGACCGACCTTGCCTGCCAGGAATCGAACCCGGTTCGCCTTGGTGGGATAAAACACGGAAAATAAAGTTAGGTTCATAGGACTCTTAAGTGTCTCGTGTGTATGAGGCCAGCGTCGGAATGCAAGATGTGAGGAATACGGAAGCACTCCGATGAAGACGGCTGATCAATGCCGATGTTTTCCACGTTTTCCTCGTGCGGAAATTTGGAATGATCCCGCTAGCATTTCTGCTGTAAGAGGTGAGTGAAACGACGGAACATGGAATGGAGGAACTAGTAAAACAGAACATTAACAATGTGTGCATAGATGTATAGACCATATCCTGCGACTGCGCATGAACCATTCTCTCAGAGGATCAAAACTCATTAATAATTTCAGCAGCAACGGGATTATGTTAAGGACATGCGCCTGCTGTTGTTGAGAAGAAAATATAGATTAACGTTGAATAAATATTAATTTTAGCTTCTGTAGTTTGTCATAAATGATTAATTTGTTGTTCTTGTCATCGTCATCTCTTTGTAATGTAGCTGAATAGCAGTTTCGCATTTTCCCTGCCAGCCGGCCAGATACTGACTTTTCATTTCCGTTGTTAACAGTGTCACTAGATGAAAACATTGATGTGAAAAAAGAGAGGGAACCAAAAAGAAAATAGTATTTTTTCTCATTACAGGACGAGAGGGAAAAGTTTTCCATTTTGAATGCGTTTCCATTTTAAACAAAAAAAAAAAAAAAAAAAGCGAAATTACCATAGTTCCCAATTAAAGCTCTTTATATTCATTCAGGCAAGACAGAACTTTTCAATCAGTTTACTTCTTAAGATTTTTCTTTTACCATTTTTCTTTAACTGTAATTTCTTCTCAGTCTATAAATATTATTTTTCTCCCTTCTTTCTTTTCCATTGTGAAGAGAGTTAGATTCGCGCCTTGCTACTGTAGTAATTGCTGCTTGGGAAAAATTGCCAACTTTTTCCCTCGTAGAGATGATTTTCTGTCGGAACACCAGCTGGCTTCCAAACTCATAATTTTCGTATATTACACTGACTCGTTTTTTTATTCGCACTCTTTATTTTTCGTAATAAACTATTTTAATTTCCTTTTAGAACACTCTCGTACACATTTCTTCTTTAAAGTAGTTAAAAAAATTAGAGATGTTTAATTGATGACGTCCACGAAAATCGCCCGCTGCGAAATTAATACCCAATAAAAAAAATGTCGCGTTGACGTCGTCATCGCTAAAAAAAGACTTGGTGCTACAAAAAAAATCTGCTACATTTTTGTGCGAAGGGATTTGGTTAATAAAAACAAATGCATGATTCAATGCTTTTCTTAATTAAATTTACAAATCACAGCAAGTATAGATATCTATCGTTATTAATAACAGTGGTAGTTAGGCATTTCTTCAACTACATACAGGACGAGCTGTCAAGGGTGGAATACATCTTTCTTGTAAGATACGTTAGTGATGGTTTTTCAACCAGGACATTTATGATATATTTTAAATGCGTCCCTACTTTGGTTGAAAAAATGAATAAATTAAAAAAAATCTATAAATAAGAAAGTAAATAAAGTTTTCTAAGTCCTCGCTTCTCTCTACTGTAAGTTTTGTACCCATATGGATTTAAATTGTGGTGTTTTACTGCCATTGAAATATTACATGTATTTTTTATACTTTAAGAAAGAAACGTAAAGTGTAAACGAAGTTCATATAATCTTAACTACTGTAGGTGGACCAGATTTCATGTGCCAAACAAACTCCGTGATGTGGTTCCTGATAGAATATAAGTTGGGGGCTCATAGTCCAAAACTAGCATGTTGTTCATTTTAAGGGGGGGGGGAGGATTAGGCGACGTTGATAATAAACATTTTTCACTTTATGGAATGAAAGATAAAATGACATACACAAGGTTGAATTTTATTTCAAGATTTTGAGGTCGGTTAGTGTGAATTGGTTAGTCAACTCACTCTAATTTTCACTGGTATCTTTGAGATACTAAGCGGCAGTGCAGTATTCGAAGCAGTTTATTACAAACGATTTTGCTTCGGTGAACAGTTCTTAGTAATCCGGGACTCAAAATTTTGAAGGTTATATACATAACTCGTACAGGTGACCTTAACTGCTGGTAAGTCAGCAATAGGGACCTGATGCACTCTATGACGGTTGGGACCAAAATTTCCTTAGTTTACATCAACATGTAACCACACTTACACCAAGAAACTATAGACTAATGAACAGCGTGATGTTTTCATGCTGAAATTTTATAAAGTTACATGCTCGGAGAATAATTTCTTGCGTGAGTTATTGCAAATGAATTATTGGCCACTAAGTGGCGTCACGCGTTATATTTTTGCTACACAGTTGGCTAGCTTGCCATAACTTCCTGTCTGTTAACATCTTGTGGTTTTTCGCCCCGGTAATTGTGTGAAAGGTTGACGCAAACAAGCTTTCAACACTTCTACTCGTCTGGTGCGCGTGTATGTCTGGGGGGAGGGGGTAAGGATTGGAAATATAAGAGGGTGGGGTGTGAGTGTGTTCGTGAGAGAAAAATGGAGGGGGGGGAGGTGTTTCGTGCGTGGCCGCACGTGGGCTCACTTCAGAATTTTATACATTTTTAACAAGACATATTATAATTATTTTTGAAAATTGGCATTCATTTTCGTTATAGATTTGCATTTATGTTACAGGCCTTAATTGTTTTCAATTTTTGTTTTTATTGTGTGCATACGGAGTTAGTGTATGTCGCTTATATGGTGGTTTGGTTATTTAAGATGCTGAAGACGTGCTGTGCTGATAATCATTTTATTAATGTGCCAAAGTTTAAAGAATAATTTTTATTAAATGTGTTAATTTACATATTACTAACTTGGTGTTTTTTTAGGGGGGGGGGGGCGTGGATTTAACCTCACACTAAAGCGATATGGATTCGAATTCTGACGTGCGGATTTTCTCATTTGGGGATCGTACTGGTTGATGCCGTGTGTAGGCGGGTTTTCTCGGGAGTCTCAGATTTTTCCGCGTCCGTCTATTCCACCGCTTCTCCATCCCTACCTCACAGTGCGAGGTGGCGCAACGGTAACGCGCTGAACTAGCATTCACGAGGACCCGGATTATATTCCCGTCTCTGGCCATCCTGATTTCGGTTTTTCGTGGTCTCCCGAATTCACTCCAGGCGAAATCTGACAAGGATCCGTAACGAAGTCCATGGCCGATTCTTCTCTGAGTTTCTATCAATATGTGAAGTTGTGTGTCGCCGTCTTTAATGACCTCCCTGTCTACGAGAAGTAAAGCACACCGCGTTTTAATTATAAAATAATTGTAATTAGGGTGCCAAAACATTCCTTGGTTACAGTGGGTTTGTGTGGATTCGCTTATATCCTTAAGAGTTTCAAAAACGTTCGGCGCTGCTCTGTGGTCAACGTCCAACGTCGCTTTTATGCTGCATTCAAGACGAGTATTATGTTGGCTTAAGGGTGTTCAAGTGCGATAGTCATAATTTTATATTTATATGAAATAGTATTAGTTTTGTAGACGAGACTTGTGAGTGCAATTTCCTCTTACGAAACAATTTTAGCTTGCGTTGTTTTCTCATAACGGTGCGTCAAAGTCTAAATTTGTATGTTCTGTTGCCATGCAAATACTGAAAACCAACTGACTTACGTGTGTGAAATAATTCACAGTGAAAATACATATTATGGGTTACGTAATAAAACATTTTAATAAATGCCGCGAACTGGTTTCGTATTTTTAAAAAATTGCTGAATTTGAAACATTTTTCTGTACTTATAGCGATTTTTGTTTTCAATTCAAAATACTCCGTGGTGGGTTTTAAAATGTTTTATTGCATAGCTCATGGGACGTAAGTTAACAGCGAATTATTTTGTTTAATTAGGTCAGTTGGTTTTCACTATTTGCGTGGCAGCGTAACAAGCAAATTTTGACTTTGACACTCCAGTTATGAGAAAACTATGAGAGATAAAATTGTTTCGTAAGAGAAACATGTACTCGCAAGTATCGTGTGCAAAACTAACAATATTTCATAAAAGTATAAAACTATGATTTTATCGTACTTGAACACCCTTAAACCCGTGGCCCGTTTACCTTACTCGGCTCAGAATAATGGCTCGGCTCAACGCACGGGAGTGTCGCCTCTCTCTAATTGTTTAGTCTGTGGTCAGTACGTGTACCTGCAGCTGGTTGTGGAAGCATGGAACGTTTACCACGAGCGCAGCTGGCTGACGTGCGCCTTGTGTGTGTAGCAGATTGCACTAATGCACGGCAGGCAGGTACGGCTCGTTGTCAACCCTCCCTTGCGACGCGACGTTTGTTCGGCTCCAATAAACAATACAGGATTACGGCTCGACGATAGCGACGAGGTCGAATGCTGGAGCATTACGGACAAGGTGAACGTTGGCGTATGTCGAGGATGTGTTGCGCAGTATGCGTGGCAGGAACCATCCGTTAAGGGGTATTGATCCCTACCACCTTGGATTTATCTGTTTCTTCTCGATAACTTCTGTTACAGTCGATGTATCAAAATTTTCACCACGACAGGGCGTAGATACAAACTTAATCGATTTTCTGTAATAGCTGGAACCATAGTATATTCATTATTTTGTAACGGGAAACAGCTGAAAATGAAAAATTGCTTTATTTACGGGAGCGACTATACAGAGGCCACAGAATTAACAGAAACAATGTCATATGGATTCCAAAAATTCATGAAACTATAAACTATGCCTTGTCAGCGTGAAAAAAGTAAAACAATGTGTATATTCTCTTATTTATAAGAAAACCCGTAAAACCGATCTGACAGGGATCAATCCCCCTTAGTGGACGTGCTGCGTGGTGCGGTAAGTATTTTTTCTCGTGTAACTATTAGAAATGTTGCCAATGCGTTTATCTACGAAAATAAGACACACTTTAAACTGTGTCCTAATGGTTTTCAAAATGCTGTCCGCTTATTAAAAATTATTTCCAAGCTCATCAAGAGTGCTAAAAATGATCTTTCAAGTTGCTAAGGTGATAAAACACAAACCGTCGTATAAATCAAAATCATATAAACCTGTATTGAACTTTACCACATACTTTCCACAAATAAAATAATATGGTCGTCGATTGAAGTCCCGTTGAAAAACAGTACTGTTACTGTGAAAACACTGCACAGTAGTCGAGTATTCCGCGCCTAGAGGCGGCGAGGTGTTCAAGGATGTGTTATGTTCGACTTATCGCCTTCCCCGTTTCCATGTATAAATTATAAAAAAAGAACTAGCGTCCACGAACTCTTAAGAAACGGTCCTAGTTAATAAATTGACATCATTTCAGGATGATTTGTTTATTTTAATTTATCAAAGATTAATATACCTACGAACGTAAATGTCACAAAGGTAAATGCCATATTTCTCTTACTAGAGTTGAAGTTTCGATACTGGGCTATCAATATGATTATAAAACATTGAGATTTCAGCGAAATATTGTAATATAGTGGCGTTTATTTATAATGCTGCTAATAATATCCTTCTATTAAACAAATATTTCAACTGTAGCAACCTAGGTGCGACCTTTGTGAATACATATATGTGTTAAAACCCTTAAGTAACGTGTTTATTTGTGAGAAAACCGACTAAGGGTCGGCTGTGTCAACACCATCTTAGCGTAATCTCTTGCTCAGCGCCCAGCTGTGTTGTATCAGCCATTTTTATTCCCTTGTCAGCTACCAATGGGTTAAGAGTTTTGGTGGTGCTTATATGTGTATGTTGGCAATATAGTTAGTTAAATAAATGTAGTATATTTTGCACGAATACTTAAATTATGTATGGAAGTATGCAATGTTTATAATTTTATTTTGTACTACTAACAAAGTATACGTACGACAAATCAAAATTTTTTTCCAGTGAGATGTGAAATAATAACGTTTTAGATCTTGTTCTTTCTGTATTAGGCTGTATAAAAGTTAATATAACACAAGTATCATGTATACTTACTATACCGTCAAAATATGCAACGAAATTATAACAATTAAGCATGTGAATTGAACATGTGCTAGTTTAAGATTTATTCTTTTGGGATTCTTTTTCTCCTAAGATTAGAAGATTTAACTTTTTGTTCAAAATCTTTCATGAGACTGTTTCAAATATATTCACATACCATGTTTGCTATCTGCACAAATCAAACCTACCTATGTGAACACTTGCAATTCCAGTCACATTTATTGCAGTCATTGTACGAGTGACATGTGCCTAAGCACTGAATTGTTTAGAAATTATGTATAGGGTTCACGATTTGATTCACGACTCGCTGAACGACGAAAACCACGTGTAGCCTTTGTTAGGAAATGAACTTATAAATATCAAGTTACATGAATTACGAAACTTACTTGGAATTAAGTCAATTTCTTAAATTATGTAAAAACAGAACTGTGGGATAAAGCGATTTCACTTGCATTACAAAAATGCTAGCACGTAATTATTAACGAACCTTTGCCAATCAACGAAAATTAATAAAGTATTAACCACGCTGAATTATAAAACTCCGACATTAAATAACTTTTGTATTCCCCACACTTTAGAACATAACTCCAACATGCTTGTAACAATACTTTTATGACAGTTTTCCTCTGTAGCTTATAAAAATTAAACTTCACACTTCCTACATCCTTGTACACGCACGAGATGCTGCACAATTTGAAGTTAAGAAAACGTTTAAAAACATTACTTTAGGCGCGAGACATTAATATTGTGAAAGTCAAAAGTGGCCGAAATCACGATCGCAATAAATACGATTTTAATTTCAAATGATGCAAAACAAATTTGGAAATAACATTGGGTACACAAAGCACGCATTCGTAATAATCAGGGCCCGTGGTGGCCGAGGGGTCAGACCTCTCGCCTCCCACCAAGGTGATCAGGGTTCGATTCCCGGTGGGGTCGGTCCTCGGATTTTCGCAAGTGGAAATCGTGCCTGACGATGTCGCTGGCCGGCGGGTTTTCTCGGGGATCTCCCGTTTCCCCTGTCCATTCATTCCGGCGCTGTTCCATACTCACAACATATCACCCCTCACCAGCGCTAAAGACCTTGATGTTAAGCTCTGACCAAAATCTTTCACTTACTCACTCGCTCGTAGTAAACAGTTTCGATGCCCAAACATGACTTTGCTTGGTTATTGACATGTTTTTCGAAGCACAGAATCGCCTACACAGTTTTTCTTTCTCTTTAACCCAATCGATACTCTTGCACTCAGTTATAATTTCATGCTACAGTATCTCAAATTAATATGACTTCGCACAAAGTGTTATATTTGTATTAGCTTAAACGAGTCACATAATTTTCGCAACTGCCTTCGCCATCTTGTAAATCGTCTCGCGCTCGTCACTATTCTCCCACGGCAGGTTATCTTACCAGTTACCAGGGATTAAACTCTCTGGCTATATATAACAGGAATTCATGCAACGCCTAACAGGAGATAAAATTTTTCTCAAGCGCTAACCAGTGTTGATACAACTGGCCCTAAAAGCGAAACGTGTTTTCTTATTTTCTGTCGCTTTTTCTCTTCTACACTCACCGATACGCCCCTTAGTTCAATGTCACCCCTTGGTTTCCACCCCTGAAGGCGCCTTCTAGAACGAGCATATTCTTTTTCACGTGAAACCGCTTAACTTGTTATATTACGTTTATCAAGGAAAATATGACGCAGTTGAAACTACGCTTCTATAATTTTCAAAATTCAACAAACTTGTTAGAAACATGACTTTCTGGCATCTCAAAATGGCTAAAAACTTTTTTTTCTGTCGTAACTCCGAGAATACCACTGAGTACGTAAAGAGCAAACCGAGATGCTATCGTTGGCCTTTACTTCATACTTTCCAAAAATAAATTTTTAGGCTTACTGTTTAAAGTCCCTTAGGACAAAGACCACAACGAAAACCTTGCACGTCAGTTTAGAGCGTTGTGAAACTTTCTCTTCGAGAGTGGTACTTTGTTCTTATCGCCCCTGTGTTCTTACACGTCAAACGCAGAGATATGCAACATGTACACACTCATATTAACCATCCAACGATCCAGCGAGTTCTGGCTCGAGTATACCTGTACACCGCTAAGCGAACTTGATTACGGGGTGAATGGTTCCTCGAAGAAAACTATACTCGGTCAAACTTGAAATCGACTGTGTTCTATTCGTAGACAAGACTCATCTCACCAAGGATGGCATCTTCCAACAGGAGAAACAATCATGTCTGGGCGCACGCATTGAAAGTAAAGTTTTGTGGGAAGTCTTCCCTGCAAAATTATTTTGCCGTATACACAATATTTTAGTGGCGTAAGTAAAATTCTTTGTGGTGTACACAAAATTAACTTTGCAGGGTAAATACCCACAAAATATTTTGTAGCTGCCACAATATATTTTTTTTCCCGTTTGTACAAGTCTACGCCGACCTGATCCAACGTTGGCGGTTTGTGTGTTGAAGTTAATGGACGGCAATTCGGATAGTTAGTAAATACTCATCTTAATAAGAACCTTTTAGGCTACGTAAACCTGCATCGTGCGTTGCTCTTCTGTAATTTGTTTCATTTTTCTACGCCTGTCGTTTTATTTTATTGGCGAAGTTTTCGTATTATTATGTTTTGCACGGATTGATTTTTTTTTTTTTTTGTTTCGTCGTGCGGTACTGAGTACTTCATACACATAATATATATTTATTATCCTCTACTTCAGCAATCCCCAACCTGTTTTCCGTGTGTCCCCAACCTGTTCTTCGTGTGTAATTTCCAACGGCTCTGCATCTCAACAGGACTTCATTAATTTTTCCCTGCCGTTAGAAGGAGTAGTGATTTATCGTGAATACGATGTGATTTTGACAGTATGTGATAAATGAGAACGAATGTAGTGATAGTTTAATTTGATGGTGTTAATATGCACAATTGTGTAATTAATGTTTAGGTTTTACTTCAAAAAACTATTTACTTGTCATACATATGGTGCTAGTGCGAAAAGCCTAAGCAAGGGGCTACCAGTGTTACCAGGTCGTGGGATTTGTCCAATTTTGTGGGACGTTCTAAATATAACAGTCAAATATGGGACGAAAGGATTTTTTATTGTAAATATTACTGTTATGGGACTTTTATTCACAACCTTATTTGATAAGCTATTATGAGCTTCATAGTATCTGCTAAGTGTTCGTAGCACTGTTTCTTTGCGTATTACTTTTAAGTGTTTTTTGTGTGTGTGTCTGTAAGTTAATTAGAAATGTGTTTATCTAAACTCTTTGGAGTTGTTTCTTGCCATACAAGTTCGTTCCAAAGGTTAGGGAGCACTAGGCTCTGGGAACATACAAAATATAGCCCATGCAATATGTTGTACAATTTAACAGTTAATTTTTAAAAAATGTCACCTCGGGACAAAATTACATTTTTTTTTTTTTTGTGCTGGAAAGGGACTTTTGCATATTAGAGCATGGGATTTCTACTCACACTGGGGGTACGCTATAGAAGCGGATTATTAAAAGACTCCGCGAGAGAAAAAGGTTGGAAACTGCTGCTGTAATTTATAAATTACTTCAGTAGTTAAATAACTGTCCGGCTGCTTAGCTCAGTGGTAATCTCTCCTGGCCGGTGGATAGAGGGTCACGTGTTCGATACACGGTCTGGGATCCTATGCTCGAGTTATCACTCGCATGCAATTTGGATGCCGAATTGTGCTTTTTAGGACGTGGAGAAACGTTTTTTTTTTTTTTTTTTTTTTTCGATTTTAACTTATAATAATAAGAAGCCGAACGATAAAACAATCTCCATGTCCTGAAAACGACCACTCGGCTTCCAATGCAACTGAAAATTCGAGCATAGGCCCTCTGGGGGAAAATTTACGGTTACGTCCCTGGAATTAGGACTAGGCGTTGTCTTGTCCCCTCATCTCCAACCCGAGGAAGACAATAGCCAGCCACCGCAGTTTCATCCTTGTCTCGTCGCGCCCTCTGAGGTCCAAACCAGCTCCCGGACTGCAAACATATCAGTCGTATTACTATTATAGGGAAGGTACTTTGTTTCATACGCTTGACTCGTTCTTGGGGTTGAGTATGTTGGTAACTCAGAAATACTTTCTGTACATTAAACCAGAGGTAAGACAAAGAAATCACATCGGTGAAGACCGAGTTCGGATCTCGGCCCGGACATCCCGATTTCGGGTTTGCATGGTTTTCCGAAATCATTGAAGGAAATTCTGCGTGTTTTTTTAGCGGCAGGCCATGGCCGAATCCTTCACGTTGCTTTCCTAGCTGATAAATCCGTTTTTAATGGCCTTACTATCAAAATTCCAACTACTTCTTGTACTCGAAGTCTTAATAGCTAACCTTAAAATGGAACAGTCATCGCAATCCTGGATTGATGCATTTTTATGATATCTTAAGTTCTGTTTCACGAGATTTAACTGAAGTTTCCCTTTATATGGCCTGAAAGATAGTTTCTTATTGTAATGAACCCGAATAGATAGTAACTTTTTTTTTTAACTTGCCACTTCCAAACGAAAAGTTAATTGTGACTTGTCACTCCCGGGAGGATAATTTTTAGTATTACAATTTATCTATATTCTCAGCTCAAGTTGATTAATTCAGTGTTATTATTAATACTTAGTTTATAACAGTATAAAAGTTTAAGTTGAATTTTAACTAGTTATTGACGCGTTAAAAAATAGGAAATTATAGTTTTTTTTTTACAGAAATAATATTATCGGTGATAGCCAAGCATTTACAACTGTTTGAAATATACATGTGCATGTCTAATTTCTTCTGTTGATGTCTAAAACTCAATGAAAAATGTGTATCATAGGTTGTGGTCCAAATCCCAGATGGTACGAACTGCCTCTCTTTAAATCTAGTCAAGTCAGCAGAGTTCACACTAGGCGAGAAACACGAACAGATCCGTGTATTCCTCGGGCAATGTAGATACATGTTCTATTCGCAAAGGAGGAGTACATACCTGTAGTCTCTTGTTAGCGGCAAGTGTGTTTGCTCTACGTTCCTAGTGCTGGGATGGCATATCCTCTCTGTTCCCATTACGTATTCTCTGCAGCAACACAGATACTGCACTTAACCACAGGCACGGCTCTGCATCAAGCAAACACGACGGCTACTCTCAGTACTCAGTCAACACGACGTGCAAGTCGTATACCATTTTCAGGAACAGGTACCGTTGTTACTGAAGCACGGATCGCAAGGTGGTGTCGCGTTACCTAACATGTAATTGTAGCATGTCATGTTTATTTCTTTTCTATGAGAAATCTCTCAAAATACCGAATATGTGTATCTACTCTAGTGCTTGTATATATTTAATTTGTTAGTAGACTGGTGTTAATTGCAATGCTATAGTTTACTGTGAAAATGAATAGAGTTGTGAATTAAAATTTTGTGAATTCGGTGAATGCAGTGCAGAGTACTGGAGAGTAAACATCGCTCTTGTAGGGAACAAGGATACATAGGACACACAGAAATACCTCTGAAAATTGCAGTATTTAATTACAATAAATAAGAACATGAGAACTAAAAGTTCTATTCGATACAACCTTGGACCAATGACTTACCAAAATTACCGTCTCCCAACCAGTGACAAAGCACATTACTAAGTTCACAAATAACTTAAAATATAAAGCTTCTGTGTCTGAATTTACTTCACAGTTTATAGAATTATGCTCGACCAAAGTAATAATATTTTAAGCTCAGTCAGTAGAGTTGAGATAGAAGATCTCAGACATCTGGTTAGGCTCGGTATTATTAGCTATTTGGCTAAGTAAAAAGAAAAATGTTCAGAAATTAGTTGCTCGGTTCAAAATTTGTTACGAGATTATTAGGATATTAAAGCAGAGTCAAACTTAAATGATGATCTATGCGATTTCAGTTCACTTCAAAAAGGGTTGCGGGCTTGTAAAAAAAACCGATGCCTTACGTAGTTCCATTGTTGGCTTGCAGTTCACCAAAAACTTAGCTCGATTTTAACAAAAATTAGCCACTTCTTTAGTCGGCGAACTTAATTAGTTGTTCTCAACAAGCCCTAAACTCACTCCCTTGGGTTTCCTAAGCTTACGACGGTGGCAGGATGAGATGACTTTCCCTCACGGGAAAAAGCCTACCGCTACGTCTATCTGCTTCGGGAGTCAAAAATAAAAAAAGTAGCCTTTGCTAATAGCATCGGTTCTAGCCCTAGCCTTAGAGAAATTACCTAAAATTCCTTCCAATTTGGAGAAAGAACTTAAGTAGTACAGGATCTGATTCCTAGATCTAAGTCATATAAACCTCCTGAGTACACCATTACACAGAGAAGTGAATCGAAACATAGAAATTATGACAATTAAATATAACTTTTTAACTAAATTTTAACATCAAGCATCATCAAATTAGACATGTTCATCAACCAAAATAGTTAAATAAAATATAAGAAATATTCACAAAAAATCATGAATTGAAAAAATAAATTAATTAATATCTGTGATTCCAGTACATTGCAACGAAAAGAATACTAGTTGAAACTATGCTTCTCTTATTTTAAAATTGCAGCACGATTATAAGAAAAATACACAGAAAAAATTGGGGTTTTCAGACTCCCGTATCTGTAAAAATAACAAACGGATTCGAAAAACATAACTATAGTAACAAGCGTTAGACTTGGAACTACGCTGGCCACAAATAAAATATTATGGTCACCGCTTAAAGTCCCATAGGAAAAAGGATAGTAGTACAGCACTGCACGCCAGCTGAGTAGCTAGTGCGGAGAGGCGATAATGCATTACAAACGTCGGCCAACGACAACCTTACACACACACACACACACACACACACACACAAACGCAGCCTGTCTAGGGAGGCTCCTTAATGTAAATATATGTTTTTCAGATGAAAATTGTTTATGTAGTGCTCTCTGCTTACCCGGCGTCCCTCCACTTTACACTCTTATCACCGTAATGCAAGTTGGGATGCCGCATACTATCTCGTTACTATTCTTGCCAAACCCCAGCTGCCTGACAATTAGGTAATAAGAACTTTATTATCCTTAAAATAAATCAACACGTTGTATTGTTAATATCTTACCAACTGTAAAATAATCTTATGCCCAAACAAATTTGAATATTGTTATAGATTATTATCACTATCTCGCTAATATTTTACAAGATGCTTTCAGTTAAGATAGTGACATAATTAGATTTTCGTTTCAAAAAATTTGTTATAGCTACAAAACATAGTTCTTTATTTTGAAATTGTATTTCCTAATTATTATTTTAGGTCATGCCTGTTAGTTTAATAGTGATTTCGATTATATTTAAAAGAAATTTAATAAACATCTTCACATCGATTTTGAAGAATCGCTGCGCAGTTTTGACACTGATATATATTCATTTATACCCTAATTTTTTTAGGGACCAATAAACCCCATGGTTCTTTATATTTATGTCCCTAAAGTATCATAAATCTTAATAAAAAATATGCTGAAATAAATAGAAATACTCTCTGTGGGCGAACTGTGTATTTTTTTGCACAGTTGTGCACTACACGACAGAGAATAGTATCGAATTTTTTCAAAGCTATGTGTTAAATGCCAGTTAAGCTATTTGCACCAATGTGAATAAAACTACCGAGCGTGGCCTTAAAAAAAGACATAGCAGATATTTTGACGTATGAAAATATTCACAATATACAGGCCTAATATGATGCAGGGTGTTAAAGTCTTAATCCCTGTATATCTGGGGATCTTGTAGATAGGTCAGTTAAACAGTACTTATTGCATCCAGCGTATTGTTCGATCAGTGTAGCTACCATTGCTTCAATATAAAAGTGATGCACAATTTCAGAAATAAAATGTTCATGCACACATTGTTGCCATTACTAAACGTGTTCTTGGAAGTGTAAGTTAGCCCTAGCTTATGGATGAGTATTTTTCGTGGGAAAAGTTGGCTTTTCTCTATGATTCAGTGTAATATATATTAACTTCTGACGCTTTTCTTTCGATACTGGCGAGTCACTATTTGACTGGGCCAGTGCTCTTGCTGGAGCGCTACGATTGAACGTCTGTGATTCGTATGTAAACAGCTAAACGCTGCACATAACAGGTCGTCTAATCATGCAAGGTGCAGCCCGCAAGACGCTACACTGGTTTGGAGAATATGCCGGTAGAAAATATATTCTTCAGATTTCCCACCATCTACAACAATGTCTAATCGTTAGAGATGATGGTGTATCGCGAATTTGTTTTGTACCAACATACCTTTGAAAACGTCGTTTCTTGCAACATTAATGACTGGGTTATGTACGTCTGACTAACGTAGTTGTCTTCCGACCAATAACAGGCACCAAATATTACAATACCTGGAATTTCATTGGCTCAGTCGAATAGGGTAACAACTCCACGTACATAAAAAACGGGACTATGTCAGTTCTACGACCTCGTCAGTTGACAGAACACATTTTCCAATCCACACTACGCTGGGGGTTATGCGGGGTGGTGACTAATGTTGGATGCTATGGCTAATAGGGTTTCGGCTCTATGTCTGGTGTACGAACTCGTCACGTCTCGTGGTAGCCAATGGGAGGAACGATACACAAGCACCAATAGACGGTGCATATGGTTTATGGACAGGGCTAAGGGATGCCAACAAGCAGTGTGTATGGTTCTGTAGAGGGTAAGAAGTGTAGGGGAGTTCTACGACCTCGGCAGTTGTCAGAACATTTTTAGAGGAGGTGTGCAGAGTGGTTCGTGGAGGGAGTAAGGAGAAGCGTATAGGGAAAGCGTTCGGTGAAATGACGAGGTCGTAGAAGTGACCTTTTCAATTTAAAAACCAGTAATCTTACGGTAAGCTGAACGTACATTGAAGCCGACAAACAGTCAAGTTTTCCCGCCATAAATCATCCCTCCTAATAGTTTTAGTTAGGTACATTAATTTTTTTAATGGGTGTGTTGGGTCTCTAACTTAACGATAGCACTAAGCATATGTAATGGAATGTAATTTCTAGAGCGACGAGTTTGTCGCGAAAAGATTTTTGCAACATTTGGTTTCAGTGTCTTACGTGCACATTGGCAGCTCTGCTTCATGGAAGGGTCAGGAAAATTTCGCGAATTCAATGACCTGCAAGCTAGACTCAACTATGCTGTGCATACTGAAGCCCCGACCATTTGTCCACTAGCTGCTACTCACGGGAACAACATACGACGAACGAATATACAGGGCGTGAGTATGCATAGGACAATGGATTCTAGCGCGTAGGTCATTGGACCTCGCGAAATTTTCATGTCCCTACTTCGTGGTTATTGGCAGCGAGTCTTTATCCAGACACGTCTCTTATTTGACTGCAGGAATCAGAATAAGGTTATTGTGACAACATACGTCTGTGATTTGCCAGTATAAACCCAAGACAAGCGAGAGATAAAACATCAGGGTACGTGAAGCAGTGTTACAGGTGTGCACATAAAGCATTGGAACCAAATGTTGCAAAAATATTTTCGCCATAAAATCGTGGCTCCATTAATTACACGTGTGAATGTTTGTTATTTAGCTATCAAATAATTTACTTTGGTGTATTTCACTGACTATTGTGTTGTTTAATCATGTTTTTACGGACACGTCTTTTGGCTGTCGGAGAGAGTAATAGGAATTTTTTGTAGAGTTCTACTGCTGTCTGTAACTCGTAGAACTTTATTTTGCGCCGTACAGTCTTTATTGTCGTTCTTCGTAATTTATGTAGCTGCTGAATAATATGGTAAAATTTTTGCTACATTTTTCATTCGCAAAGCAAGACAGCAATATTAAGAACAGGAGAAAAATTCCTGTTGCATCAAATGTTACATTAATACAATTTATCTCGCCATGAACGCACGAACATATCATGTTAAAAGAGGCGAATGTAATTTAATGTGAAGCAGTCGTGTCGGGAAACAGTGTCGGGAGTGTAATTTTCATGGCTCCAACGCTCGCATATTTCAAACGATTCTTTTCTTTCCATGCGCTCCGCAGAATAAAACTGCGTCGCGCTGTGCTCATTTATTTCTTCTCGCAATTCCTTCCTCTCTGCGCGCGAAATTAAGATGT
Organism: Medauroidea extradentata; assembly: GCA_003012365.1. Taxonomy (NCBI): domain Eukaryota; kingdom Metazoa; phylum Arthropoda; class Insecta; order Phasmatodea; family Phasmatidae; genus Medauroidea; species Medauroidea extradentata. The sequence goes on from PNEQ01049712.1 coordinate 53,540, forward strand.
CACAGGGCTTTCGCGCCGGGTTCATAATTGATAGGCGGCAATCGGAGGGAGAGAGTGGGGTTGGAGGGAGAGAGTGGGGTTGGAGGGAGGGGCGGCCGCTTGTGCGGCGAAAGAACCCATAAGGGTTGGGGGAGGACTCGGTGCAATATTTACAGCTGCGTGACCACGGAGGGCTTTAATATTTCACGGATCGCACCATCTGGCCGTCTGCTACAGGCGGTTGGCCGAGTGCTGACACCTCCAGCCGTGTGCGCGCGCACTTCGACATGTCACACTCCCTGCCCCGTCTGCTGACACGGGCGGTTG
>PNEQ01049712.1:53945-66340 GCA_003012365.1 Medauroidea extradentata
ATATATATATATATATATATATATATATATATATATATATATATATATATATATATATATATATATATATATATATATATATATATATATATATATATATATATATATATATATATATATATATAGTAACGGTCCAATGTGTATAGGCTACTGATGTCACCTAGCTGTATAGTAACAATACTCAACAGTTGCTTCATTTTTTGTTCCCCATACTGTGCATAGTTTTTAAAGTTTCTTACTATGAAGGGAATGTTTAATTAAAAATTGGCTCAGTAGGAACGAATAGTGTCGGTTGAAGAGCCCTATTAACATAACACATTGTTTTAATTAGTCTTTCTTTTGTGATCTGAATGCAACAAAATTAGAACGCTTAAATGATATAAGGAAAATTTTTTAGCTTTTTATTTGCTTGAAGAAAAAAAATACGAAATTCGTGCACACCGTAAACGTGTCTGTGCCTCTTACTATGCCATTATGCTCGTAAGGCTTCGGACACAAAAACTGTACTGTGTTTGATGATTCAACACGCTGGCGGCAATTTTTATTTTTGAGTGAAACACTAGTAAAGGTTTTCAACTTTGAAACAGGCTTACAATAAGTATTTTAGTCCCCTTTATGCATTTGCTTTATAGGACTTTTATTTATTTATCTCTCTTGTACAGGGCTCAAGTCACTTGTTGAATTTATATGACGTAAACAAGTATATATATTAAAAATATAAATATTTATCACTTATTATGTTTCGTTAAGACCAGTAATTATTATTCTTGATTGCCGTATCATTTACAGCACACAGCTATTTCATACTGAATGCATAAGCAGGTTTCTGCATTTCAGGAGACGATGTGGATCTTGCAAGACTCAGGTAACCACATTCACAAAGCTCGTCTCATTGACGAAGCTCCACCTCTTGACGTTTTGTCTTGCATCGTGACACTCCAATTCTGTGTATATTTAGTGCCTTCCTCGTGATAGGATTTAAATACTTTCTGTAAGACTGTTTCAGAGCTGTGAGAACCTGTTTTACTTAAAACAAGCAATGGGTGCATAACCGTAAAAAACCGTCCAAACAACCTGGGCCATCCGCTGGCTGCCCGTATTGCGAGTATCGGCGGCCGAGCTCACGAGTAATACATTTTACAAGATGGCCGCGTGCTGTACACAGATACGATGAAAAATAGCGAACATCCCGTAAAACTGTAGCGTGTTACGTAAGAACAAAAATTTTGCTTGTATCCTTGTGTCATCGAACAAACCCAAGTGGACTCGAAACTGACTTCGCTTGCGCTGATGGCTGATGTACCAATTGACTCCATGACGACTGAAAATGGTCCAAGCGCGATGCGTAGTAGGTATGGTGAGGTTGTCGAAATTCTTCACAAAAGTAATAATAGTTAGAGATGATGGTGTGGCGCGAAAATGTTCAGTGTCAACATACACTTGAAACCGCTGTGCAACATGTATAAATGAATGGCATACGTCTGACACAACGTATCTTTCTGCAGACCAACAACAGGCATCAAATATTACAATATCGGGATTATTGTTGGCTTAGTTAAATAGTGTAACAGTTCAAAGTACAAGCTACAGCCAGTAATGTTCTGGTAAGCTGAACGTGTTGAAATTCAGCAAACAGTTAAGTTTTCCCGCGATAAACCATCATCTCTAATAACAGTAAATTCTACGATTATTTAAATTATTCCGATAACTGTTTACATTATTTAGAACTGTAGGTAGGGACAGGAAGTTTTCGCGAAAATATTTCTGCATCACATTGTTTAAATGTCTTACGGCCACACCTGCGGCTATACTACATGGTTATTGGCAGAGTGTATTTGTGTAGAGACGTCACTCATTTGACTGTGTCAATTAGAACAAGGTTAACTGCGACACCTTGTATCTGAGATTTTCAGATAGTAAACCCAAGACGCTGGGAGTTGAAACATCCAATCACTGACCACGAAGCTAATCTGCAGGAATGCACTGTAAGGCATTAATACAAACTGGGACAGAAATATTTTCGCGATAACTTCCTGCCCCTACATATTGGTAACTAATGTGCAGGCCTTTTAAAATTGTTCAGTGTTTAAGTAGAAATCAATAACTGATTATAAATTTACAAAACACGCATTTGTCGTTTGAAAACAGTATATATTACCAGGGGCGAATCTAGGGTGACAAGGAGGAGGAGGAGGGCAGACTGCCTGCAGCGCCAGTCGCTGATTGATACCGAAAATTTTTACTTGGGAATGAAATGTAAATGAGTGTAAAAAAATATACAATAGACTTCTACTAGTTTTTTTTTTTTTGTATTTTTATTAACTTTGAACACCATATAATGTTATAACTACAGTATTTAAAATAAATGCGCATACTTAAAACACCGGTATTGGTAGCTACTAAGTACAGGTTTTATTTATTTCTACTAAAATTGTATACTGTTATTTACGTGAGAGCAAATTATTACTGTTGGGTTGATTGGACTTATGTAAAAAGTGTATAGTCAGGAGGGGTGGGGGGAAGCAAATCTTGTCCCAGGCGAAGGAAAGCCTAGATCCGTCCCTGCGTATTACAGGATGAGTCAGGACGGAATATGTTAAGTTTCTGTGGTGGTAGCTAGGGAAAGGAATATTTCGCTATTTCAGCGACCAGCATATTAGAATCCACTACTGCGTGAATACTCAAGCCTAGGTCATTTTATATTATCTGCTATTCACTATAACACCAGACAATTAACGAATAGATGGGACTATAACATATATAGGGCATTGGATTCTAGCAAGTAGTTCATTGAACTAGCGAATATTTTTTACTTAGATTGACACCTTATAAAAAAACAAGTATAAAATGTAGGAGGTGAATAATTATACCTCGGAAACGGACTTAAAAATATAATTTTTGTATATAAAATATTATTTTAACACTGTTGATAGTGTCATTGCTTAATATCAGTGTGTCTTATTTTATATTCAAGGAAATAAAATTTTGCAGTCTATTTTTAGGGTAGCATTTTTCTCACTATTATTGACTTAACGGAATGATGGACTTTTCATAGTCTATTTTTCACTCTTAATCAACACACTTCATGCTTGGGGCCTATACTCCGGTTATCAGTCGTATACGAGTTGGAAGCAGAGTTTTTTTTTCAGGACGAAGATATTGTTTTATCGTTCGGTTTCTCAGTACTTTACGTTACAACCGAAAAAAAAAAGCTTTTTCATATCTCTACTCGGCTTCCAACTCGCATGCGACTGAAAACTCGAGCATAAGTCCCTGGCTTATTCTGTATAAGAACTTGTTCTATTAGTCTTACGTCAAGCTGAGCTTCCCTGTTCGTTTCAGACACAGCTTGCATAACTAGTGTAATGCTTTTCTCAGAAGCCTCCTCACGATATCGTGCAGCCAGTACTTGGTTGTCGCTCTTGCACACCGGGGAACTACGTTGATGTGGCTTCTACGAGAGATGCTTGATGTGCAGCTGTTAACTTCGACACTTCCGCCTCGGTTCAGCGCGGGAAGTCCGCGTTCAGGAGCGTTCGGGCGGTAACGAGGTCTTGGAAATAGTGTCCACGGTGGTTCTTAGAATAGTGCAGTTTCTAGGGTAAAAGTAGGAGGGGGGTTGTTGCGAGGCATCCCTGCGCTCGCCGGGCACGTAATTGGCGCCGAGCGACGGGGGTCGTGCTGCGACTGACGCGGCGGCGGCGGTGTCGCGGAGATCGCCGCCTTTCAGCCTCGGCGTAATTGCTTCCTGGTGGACGCTGGGGGTCGCCTTAAAGAGCCCCCGGAAATTGGCGCCACGAGAGGACGGTGCACGTGACGTACAGGTCCGCCCTCTCGGGACCAATTACCGGGCGGCGCATCTATACCGACCTCGGCGCCTCGTCGTGTGACGAGGGTCCCGGCCCTTGAATGGTTACTTCCACGCAGGTCCACTCGTCACCTCCATGGAGCCAAGCCGTGCTACGGTTCAACTAGCCATAGCAATGCCAATACAAGTAACGGTCGAACTCATTCCCTAATATGTTGAAGAGGAGAGATTTTGGTCAGCACTTAATGTCTTAGGTCTTAGCGCTGGTGAGGGGAGATATGAAGTGAGTATGGAGCAATGCCGGGATGAAGGGATGTGGGAAACGGGAGATCCCCGAGAAAACCCGCCGACCAGTGGCACGATTCCCACATGAGAAAATCCAGGAACCAACCCCCGATGGCGATCGAATAAATTGATGAATGTTACAATCTTGTATAACCATAGCCGTAATCGTATGCATTCCATGGTCGCATATTTAATTGGGCAATAACTTTCTTACGCAAGTATCTATGCGTAACCAATTACAATATTTTTTTTCATTTTAATTTCCATTTTATTCCCTCCGTCTATCGATAGAAGCTAAAATAAGAACACGTGGACTTTACGTAGTAATACGGTAACGGCGTCAAACAACCCAAATATAAAAAAAAAAATTATTTACTTAAGCAATTAAAACTTATTAAATCCAGCATTATTTATATCAGTTGAATTTTGGCATGCAATATTTTCACCACCCCACAGTAAATATGAAAATAAACATGTCATCCGATAATTCATTCTTCTCGGTATCATTTCACAATACCGAAGTAACATTTCAGGAATCTAGCATCAATGTGCACAATTTTATGTAAGTAAGACATAAGTGTATATATTTTGTCTCATTGGAGATGAGAGGTGCAGATCCTCACGAGCAGCAGGGTCTCCACGCCCCCACTCCTTGCCACGTGGCGGATATGGGGGAGTGCCTGACTATATGAATTAAGTCACAACAGTAAAACAATAGGAATAGTTGGACGATATTATGCATCAATAGACTACGCCTCAATTTCTAGTTTCACATAAAATAATTTTTCTTTTTAAAACGATCGTATAAATAAATTAGTTGTTCTCCTGTATCCTGTGGGTGTATATTGGATTTAAATAACGAATATATTTTTTGTAAGACTGTTTCAAAACCGAAAAGCTTACAACATGTTTTACTGTTAACTTAAAATTGACGCATAGACTATTGATGCATATCACCGTTCAATTATGAGTAGTTAATAGGCGTAAGAAAATATATAAAAGTAATTTTGAAGTGTTGAAAAAAGAAATTCTGATTTATATTTAATAAATACTGCTATGGCAGGAAATTACTGTCCTTGATGGGTGGGGATCATCTTACAGAAGCTGCCTACTGATTGGCCCAACCTAACCAAAGCCTGCGTCACAAGTGGCGGGACCTACGCTATGGATCGTTTAAGCAGTTTTCTTCAATGTCCTGAAAATTGTGGGCAAAAAAGCATTTTTACACGCAAAAAACACGCGAAAATGGCTATTCATAATTTATTTCCTGCAATTTTATTTACGTAGTAATATTCTCCTTTTTGCGGCGCAGAAAATGGTTTTCGTCCGGAAGCTATATCACAAAAGGTGACCAGTGCCATTGAAAATAATTTAACATGTAAACCCCTATTCTTTCTCTGCCAGGGCTCCGAGGTAGGCACCAAGTTAGTGAGTGATTTTGGTCAGCTCTCAGCATCGTGGTCTTCAGAGCTGGTGAGGGGTGGCATGAGGTGAGGAAGAGTGGGCGGGGGGAACGGGAGATCTCCGAGAGAAAATCCGCCGACCAGCAGCACGATTTCCACTTGCGAAAATCCGGAGACCGACCTCGGATCGCCTTTCTGGGAGGCGAATAGCAACCGTAACCCCAAGAAAATATCTTAAATTTGCGATTATAGCGTTAATTACACATACCTTGTGCTACAGTTTTAACATCGCAGCTGAACTTATGACGTATATTTGGCCTGCAATTAATCCGACATTTTTTTATGTTCTTGATTTGATGAACTGATTGCGGCCTAAATAAACGTTAAGATTTCAACTGTGTTGCTTGTAGTGTAGCGCATGAGGAGAGTTTGTGGGAAACTATATAAGTTCCAGAAAATCACATTTTTAGGTTTTCCATTCAAATAATTATATTTCCTGTTGCTAATACCGTAGGAAGTGATATAAGTGCCAATAATGCATTGTTCGGCTTCAATAAACGTCCGTAGAATGCACTTGGTGTAACTCCATAACTGTTGACATGGAGAATGATACAATTACCATTTGAAGTAACGTTTTTTTAAAACTTTTGCTATAGCAGTTCTTTTCACACATACATGTAAATGTAAATAAATGTAACACAGCGTTCTAATTATAAAATTATTTGTTATATCTTTTTCGTTTTTTTTCATTTCCAGGAAACTTACTATTTAGCACTTAAATCGTTTCCTACAAACACTCCCCAAATGTAATTCACGCTATAATCGCAAGTTTCAAAATTTCATTTTCAGAATTTAAAAAAAAAAAGCGAAAAATGAAATAATCCAATACTGTTGACTAATGCTGAGACTTAACGTTCCTTCCGTCTGTATAACTACGTAAATGAACTGCACTTCATGTCGCTATAAGTTCGAAAACTCAGCACGCTTATTAGGAACATGATATTCGTACTCTCAAAATGGCTCGAGACGGTTTATTCAAACTAGAGTATTTGTAAAAATTAAAAATAACAGCAGGAGTCAAAAAAAGACACATGTATAGAAGCATGCGTTGGACTTAAATACGTACTTCGAAAAAAAAAAATTCATTGTTCAAGTTCCATAGGGAAAAGGAGTAATAGTAATGCACTGTAAGCCAGTTGAGTGGCTTGCGCGGAGAGGTGATGATGTGTTCCGGTCAGCGACATCTTTAACTATACGTCGAATTTATCCTTTAACGCAACGTGTCTAGGAAGTGAGCGCCTCATGTGCACATTTTGCCAATGTACGAAAACACAACGAATTACGAACAGTGAAATATCGTTGTTAAGGCAACATACTCATTAAAAACACTGGTTTAAAGACCGTTAACCTAGATAATGAAGTCATTTTCATACTTCCATACTTCAGATTGTACTAACCGGATGTATGTGATATTCAGAAACCTGCAATGAACGTTGCTATAGACTTTACACCAATAAAATTATGCGGTCACCGGTTTTTCCTATGCGTGATCGCGCTCGTTGCCTACAACTTACTATTTTTTTCCTTCCAAGAATATATTTAATACTTGGGTAAAAATTGTCAATTCGGTTTCGCTGTAAAATATTCGTGAATCATCACTCATTTCTTTTTCACAGTACACTGTTTACAGCGAGTTTTTCGTTTGCGAGATGGCAGCTGTAGTCCTCATAATAATAATAATTATTATTATAGAAGATACTATTTAATTTCAGAAAGTAATTTTACCTCTGTGTAATTTTATAATAGTCTACAAAAAGCACAGTGTTTATTTTTTATTTATTGTCATTTTTATATATTTTTTTTTCAAGAGTATTCCACAAAATATTTGTACGGCAAACCTACCCTACTTCGTGCTATTTAGGCTTCGAACTTCAGTAGCAGAAATATGTTGCACATTTTAATGGTAATCGTATGTGTGATACATTGATCACTTGTTGTCGAAACTGCACATGTCTTTCTTCATTACTAACCTCAATCAACTCTGTGTACGGATCCTTTCCAATTTTGTGAGGCCTGCAACGTGATGTATCACAATATATGAAGATATATCACGCAATATGGGATCTGCCCTATACAAGAACGAGTTTAGTTATAAAATGTAGTCTGCGCGAACGTTGCCATGGTAACAATTGTGACCATCAAACCATGCCGGTAAATAGCAGCACTGACGTCGTCTCGCTTAAACCTGTAACATGTGCAGTATTTGTATTAAGGTCTGATTATTTTTGACGCCGAAATATCGTTCATTGAAATACCGTTCAAAAATATAACGTGAAACGTTTCCTTGGCAAAATGTTTGCTCATTTTTCATGTATCATACCCTACCAATACGGAAAGAAAACATATTCTAGACGATGACGAGTTGATAATTTCAAGATAGTATGCTTGCTACAGTAACTGTTTCGAAGGGCTCCCTCTGTCCTCCCAACATCGTCAGACAGCGTTTTCTTACTGATGTTTCTCAAAATACGCTATTTGTTTATTAAAAAACTACTATGGGGAAAAAAGGAGGAGGGGGTCTTTACTACGTAGTAGCGTCTAATAAAATAATAAGGTCGCTGCTTGTTATCTCTTAGTTAAAGCAGTAAGACGTAAAGCTTGCGTTTTAGTGCCGTGCGCTGAGCGACGTTCTGTGTGACCCTTATCGCTCCCTTGCTTCCAGGCCTCTGACCACGGTCGTTGAAGTGCAGGTCTGGATACTCGCCTATCTGCCAAAGACGTGGAATTGACTCCGTTATGACAGAAATGGCCACTAGCAATGAAGTGTTGTTTTAACATTGCAGTATAGCGTCGTACTAGCAGTTATCCTAGCTGCTCCGACAAGAGTTTGCTCCTTGTAATCCCATTTACACAATGTTAAAACAACCCCAGAGTGCCAGTGGCGCCAATCAGTCATAACAGGGTCAATTTTCAACTCCAAGTGTCCAGACCTGTTCCTCTATGGCCGTGCCTCAGACACTGGGAAATCTCCAAGCAGGTTACATGTTTAAATACAGTCGTTGCTGCTTTTATGTTAAAGTAAACTCTGGCTAGTTAATGTAAAGTAGTGCTGATTGAGGTCATAAAGTAATTTGTAATTATTTAGTGTCATATTAAAAGTGTGATATTCAATGTTCGTGGCCTCTGAGATTTATTTTATTAAGTGCATAGCCTGTACATTGCAGCAGTAATTGGCGCAATAGTTACCATAGAACTAGCACATCAGTTAACTTAATTTAAACATAATTTAACAATAAGTGTATCGACACACACGAGTATAATTCGTAAGGTAATGTCTCAGTGTGTGGTGTAGGAATTGCAGTGAGCAGAGAGAAGAAACCTAGTTATGTTTCTGGAAATTGTTGAGTCTGAAGTTTCCCGTGTATCACGTTAAAATATAGTTACGAAATTTAATCAGTTCTGAAACCAAGACACGTTGAGTTATCACCTCACAAAATTGACACATGCCGAGCTGAATTATCCAATGTAAAATAATCTGGAGTTACTAACATTTTTCTTGGATTTTAACTTCAATATGAGCTTTTAATGTAGTATTTAATTTGCGCCGTAAGGGTATTTATTTTTTACAGTTGTTATGGAAGTACTTTTGACTCGCCTCTTTCTAAGTCCTCAAAGATGACTTATGAAATTGGTTAAGTGAAATAGCCAAGTTCATGAAAATTGTATGTTTTGGTGGTAGTAAGTGTCGGTTACTTAAAATAAATAATATCGCTGCGCACTTGTTTATAAGTAGCTTGCTGACCTGTTAATCTTTCAGAATGACGAGTAGACCTATGTTGCAGTTCCTTTTGTTTTCGCAGTAAGTTATAAAGTGGGTTGAAAGTCCTAAGACGGGGGAAGAATAAGTAATTTATTCCGGCGTTAAGTAGGGGGGCGGCGCGCTCGCACTCGCCAATCTGAATTTATCCCCGGGTCCCGCTGACGCGACGACGCCATAGTTTGTGGCCTCCATCTCGCTCGCGAGGGCTTTTAGCGCAGTTTCTGCGAGGTGACTTAGCGCCAGGGGCGATCCGGCCCGCCAAGCCCCTCGATCTAGTTTAAGTGGTGGAAGCCGTTAATAGGTTTTCGCCTCCTGCTCGCGCCCACGGGGTCTCCATTAATTCTTTCCCTCGGCACTTTGGGGAGAAAAAATCCTCTCGCTCCTTTTCCCCACCTTCTTCAGCACTTTTTTCCTTGTGCTTGGCCGCCATGCCTCGGAGGGCCCTTCCCTCCCGACCCATCTTCGACGTACATCCTCCCCGCAGATTATTAACGTCATAGCGGGGACTTTTCGCCTCGTGCGTTAGGGTAGCTTGTCGCACGCCACGGAGGTGAAGATGCTGGTACGCCTTGCTGTTCGCGTCACTAGCTGTGCTGGCGTCGGTCACTCGTGTCGTCGACATGAGTGACGTAAGGTGGTGTCGATGAGCTCTCTTGATTCCACAATTGTTAAGAGGGCGTGGGTACATAATTCAACGCTAAAAGCATTAATCTATAACTGTAGGTTACTTGAAGCCAATTTGCGAAAGTTAAACAATAGCAATCCTAGACAACAGTTTTAGCCAACGTTTTAACCAAAATTGTTTCCAGTGTTACGAACTTCTGAGGCACAATCTCTGACGCGCGCCGGAACCTCGTGCATTTAACTGCGGCGCAAGAGATCACGCGTAACGATTGAGTAATTTTGGATAAATATTTACTCATAAAGTAGGCAAATACCATTATCTAGGATTGTCATTGAGTATTTTATCCATATTGGCTTCGAAAAAAGCGTAGAAATAAATTGATGTTTTCAGCGTTTATTTATCTACCACGCACTCTTAATATTGTTTGCAGAACGCCAAGTAAACCCATCGGCCTAGTGGTGCTGTTGCGATATTGGCAGCGTCTTTGACATCTATTCGCTTGTCGAGTTGAAAAACTAAATATATATTTTAATGTTGTTTACTCATAAGTAGAGACACGAGTATTTCGCGTAATCATTTGGCAACAGCCGAGACTTCTCAGTCCTATATATGCGCTGCGCGAAGTCGAATATCCAGTGACTTGAAGCCGTACAAGTGAGTAGTAGGTTTAATCCCAACGACTTGTTTCCTTATTTATCACTGGCTTGAAGTCGTCAAAGGTGTGTTGAAACAGCTGTCGTCTAATCACAGAAGGAGTAGTGAAGTATACGTTATTGGCGTTCAACCAGTCCTAGAATCAATATGCGACATAATCGTGCCTCTACTCATAAGTAGAGGCCGGAAAAATTCGCGTGTTCACTGACCAGTGATACAGTGAAATGGGCCTGTATTTAGTTACAATGTTATCATTGGCTCGTCGACTTGAAGGAGGTGTCAAATAAGTCAACGCCAACTATGAAGTAGCACGAACTTGCAGTTGCAGGAATTCTACATTTTGCCTGAAAGTAAACGCGACTTTTCAGGTCTCTACTCATAAGCATACATAATATAATCGTAGAGATGGTGGTTTATCGCGAGAATATTTTCTGCTACACTGTTTTCAAAATTAGTGTAGTGTCCAGCGACTGGAATGATTGGAGGATAGTTGTACCTGCCATTTTAGAATAATGGAGCTTCTGCTTTTAGTTTGGCCTACACATTTTCTATAATGTTTTATGCTTCGACAAGCCAGAGAGAATTGTTTCTACAAAGGAAAGAAGGTATTTTTCTTTGTAAATAATTATACCTCTGATGATATGTAAAAAAAAAGTGTAAATTGTTTTCAGTGAATTGTATATTTAGATAGAACCCGACGGGCAGTTGTCATTATTTTCAATTAAATGAGACATTCTTAAAAATGCGTATTGGGTAATTTTAGGATTTTTCGAAATTCGACATCTGAGGTGGTGGATGGGGGGTTTAAAAGATATTAATTATGTTTTCGATTTCGAGATGAGAGTTTATTTCCGACATAAAGTGATGATAGCGTACATCCACGAAAAGTAATTTAAGGAAATTTTGATAGTCGGCACTAAGGAGTGAAAAGGCGATACTTAAACATTTTTTTATCAGTCTACGTTATAGCTCGAACCCAACGGGTTATCGTCGTAATTTTCGCTTCAACGGGATACTTTTGTTCGATTTATGGATTGTTATGAACAGTCTATTAGGCTATATATACTATAGTGGCGGTGAAGATAAATTCACAAACCGGGTAAGTCAGTAAGGTTGGAAACTTTACTTGCCAGTGTCAAGACATGGCAGTATAAGTTCATAGTAATAAATTGAATAAGTGAGACCATGTCTGTTTGTTCTTGAAGTTTTCACCTTTTAGGAAGTCGCCCGACGCGACGGTTCGACCTGGGAACTTAACGTGGCATCGGCTTGTGCACATGACTGCACAAATTTTAACCGCGTTCCCGTAGTTTAGCCACGTAATTTCCGTGAACTGCGGAGAAGTGGGTGCTTTGTCCCGAGGCTGCAGGCAAGTTCCATATTCTGCGTCCGCTTACATGCAATATTGTGTTTTCTCCTGCAGACTTGTAATTTCTCTTAATCCTCACACCGAGAATACTAGCGCCTGATACGCCTGTTAGCAGCGACTTTCTTTCGAAAGCTCCGTTAGATCTTCAGGCGCTTTACACTTAGTGGCTCTCAACGTCATACATTAAGGTTGTTCAAGTGGGGAAAAAACATAATTTTATATTTGTATGAAATAGTGTTAGTTTTGTACACATTACTTGAGAGTACATATACCTCTAACGGAAAAAAATTAGCTCATCTAATTTTCCCGTAATGGCACTTCAAAGTCAAAATTTGCGTATTTTTACTTCATACAAAACTTGAAAACCAGTGAACATAAAGAAATGAAAAAAATCATATCAAAACTACGCGTTACTGTCTATGGCCTGTAGT
>PNEQ01049712.1:66440-118878 GCA_003012365.1 Medauroidea extradentata
TATATTTACTGGTTTTCAAGTTTTGTATGAAGTAAAAATATGCAAATTTTGACTTTGAAGTGACATTACGGGAAAACTAGATGAGCTAATTTTTTTCCGTTAGATGTTAATGTTCTCTGAAGTAATGTCTACAAAACTAACACTATTTTATACAAATATAAAATTATGAATTTTTCCCCACTTGAACGCCCTTAATGGCGCGGTTCACCTCAGTTTTCTACGTTTTTATTTATTTTTATAATTGTACCAGATATTTTTTCTTATTTTAAACACAAATTGGGACTAAATCTTCCTATTAGGAATTTTTGTATTTCTCGTAGTTTTTGCGTAATGAGTCGTAAATGTAAAAATTTGCACTTTACGGTCTTATGTACGCCACTAAACCAAACTGACATACCAAACAGAAAAAAATTCAGGGTGTATAACATTGTTATAGGCTATGATTTGACACGTATAAAACAAAAATAAATACATGTTTGTATTTTAAAAAATTGAAATTTTTAAATTTCCGTTAAAAAATTCTGCATTTTTTATTGAATACCAAAATATTTTATTTCTTGTTTTTATGTGTGTCATATCACAGCCTACAACAGTGTTACACACTGTGAATTTTTTTCAATTTGATATGTCAGTTGGTTTTAGTGGCCTACATAAAACCGTAAAGTGCAAATTTTGACATTTACGACTCATTACGCAAAAACTATGCTAAATGCAAAAATTTCCTAAGAGGAAGATTTATTCACAATTTATGTTTAAAATATGAAAATAAATATCTGGTACAAATATAAAAATAAGAAAAGACGTTGAAAACTGAGGTGAACCGTGCCCTTAATGCTTAAAGATACAAAAGAGTAAATAAATACAATTTCGTGGACATTCATTGCATGAACTTCAAACACCAAAATTTAAACTATACAACAGAAGAACAAAAACTATAAAGTGCGTTTTATGTGTTTATTTGCACTTACATAGGTGTGTGCATATACATAGGGAACCAATTAAAATATTGCAAACTTGTCTGGCCAATGTATTAGCCATCATAGTAATAATGCAAAACCATTGCCATTTAAATTTAAGGATACTTAAAAATTAGTTTACTATAGAAATATTTTACACTACGGTATGCGGGAAGCGTTTACATGATGTAACACGTTTTTGCATATAGGCCTACTTTCAAAATATAACAAATGTATTGAACTTAAGGGCGTTCATATGGGGATAGATCATAATTTTATATTTGTGTGAAACAGTGTTAGTTTTTTAGACGTTATTTGAGAGAAAATCTCCCTTTTATAAAAAAAAAACTTCAGCTCAGATAGTTTTCCCGTAAAAGCGTTTCAAAGTCAAAATTTACGTGTTCTTACTTTTTATACACTGCGAAAACCAATGAACGTAATGAAATTAAATAACTCGCGTCAAAACTGCGTATAAAGGGATGTTGTTTGACGTATATAAAAACCCATCAATAAACATTTTATATTAAAAAAAATTGCTAATAGTAGCAAATAATACAAAAAGTCAGAATTTTTTTTATACAAAAAAATTTTATAATGTATTTTATTTACGTTAAGGTGTAGCCCGTCACATGTAGTTTCAATGTGAAATATTTCATTTCAGTATGTCCACTGGCATTTGCGGCGGATAAGAAATAAATACATGCAAAGTTAGATTCTGAAATGCCATTATGGGAAAAATTTACTGAGCAATTTTTTTGCTAAGTTGAACATGTATTTCCAAGTAGGCTAACGTCTACAAAACTGACACTCTTTCAAACAAATTTAAGAGAACTGTTTTTCTCCACTTAAACACCATTTATCCCTTAACTTCTGATGTACAGCCGGTTTCAATATTTAAGCTAACTATTGTGAAGTGAGTAGTAGTTTTGGGGTTGCTTTTCATAAAAAACGGCAAAAGGAAAGCTTGTTAAATACCAAATCAGAGGGGAACAAATTGTCTAAGCAGGAACGTTCGTAATGATCTACATTTTTCGTAAGCATAGTAACTAGGGCTAGGGATATTTCGCGAGTTAAACGGCCATCATTCTATATTCCGTTATCCTGTGTATGCCGAAGCCCTATCATTTGTCCATTACCTGCTACTCATTCAGACAGCAGACAATGAACGAACAGACGGGGCTTGAATATGCATAGGATATTGGATTCTAGCATGCAGGTCGTTGAAGTCGCGAATTTTTCCTAGTCATAATAATAACATATCAGCGGAGCCTGTGTAACAAGTTCATAGATGTAATAAAATATGAAATACTGTTTACAGTTGAATCATAACCCAGGATCACATGCACACATGCATTTCTTCTAGAGTCTAACGTGTTTACAAGAAATTAAATACGAATATTTGTGGAATAGAGCCCACAACAGTAGCGACAATTTCGTCACGGCTATGCATTTCTGTAGGGAAATCACTGCACGCAGAGATGTGCGCTTGTAGCAATCGCTACACAGGTACGGCAAGATTCGCAATAAACGTAGAATCAAGGTGATTTTCGAAATTGTTATGTTTGTATCCGGCAGTTTCCCCAGGAATTGTTAGCCGGCTGATAGCGCCTCTCGTTTTCGGAACTCGTCGGCGGTCGCGATTAAAAGGCGCGGAGAGAGAGCTGACGTTGACAATTGGTTTAATGTGTCGTCCATGTAACGTGTACACCCCTTCTCCCCCGCCTACCTTACCATTCCCGATAGCTGCGGTGGCCATTAGGGCGCGCATTGTTTGGAGTGCCATCCCCCCCTTATCATCCCCTTACCAACCCCCATGCCTGCTGACAATGGCCCGCGCAGGGCCGTCTATCTGACAGGTAACTAACTGCCGACCGTTTCATTTACCACGCCCTGTGTGCAGAAGTGGCGCAACCACCGTCCGTAGACAATGTACAGCGTTTAAGATTCCGTATAAATCCCCTATCACTGGACAGTATAATATTGCATGGCCATGTTCACTTTTCAAATCTTAATTAATATATTTTAAATAATTGGTATGGAATATTACGTTTCCTCATTTCTAGCGAATGGAAAATGCTGATTATTATTTTCCGCAGTTTAATTCTGGATTTCTCAACGATGCTAGATGTGCAGTTGTGTTGCTTGTAATACAAAATTGCATTGTTACTTTTTTGCGTTAACTTTTCTTTTAACTTTCGTTTACAGCAGAATCATGTTGATTAGCATGGGGTGTAATGTCTTACGTGGTTTTTCTGTGCCGAAAGATGAACATTTTGTGCTCACGTACATTAACTGAGGTAAAATGAAATTAACTGTTTCGATCCGTCGTGCGCCGCTAAGTTAATACTCGTTATTTGCCGTACTGAAAAATTTGCTCTCCAACTGTTTCCAAGCGATTTAGAGAATTCTTTCCGTAAGCTGATGTGGATGTAATTCCCACTTGGACGAAGGTTTTTAAATGCTGTCGCATGCTGCAAGATAATAAAGTAAGCGATTAATCTGCTGGCAGCTTCACGAACTCAACGTATAACGGCAGCAAACAAAAGTTATAAAATTTTTCTTTGATGTCGGGTAGTCGTGTACGTACCTTTATTACAGCGTACTGCAGTAATTAGTCTTTATCAAACAGTACTATGAGAAGCATAGTGACATATCAGTTACGAGAATAATTTTAATTAGTTTTTTTTTATTTTATCTTAATAAATGCTGCATGATAATCATAGCTCATCTCGCACCTCTGCGATTTGTGTGCTAACGTCCGTCTGTGTTCAACATTTAATCTACTAGTTGACATTGGAAGACACCGCACCGCAGTATGTTACGATGTATGATGTTTGAGATCGTGATATTTAAGTAATGAAGTATATTTGAAAGTCCGTACCTACAATTATCTGAATATATTATATTTATTTATGTATACATGCATATATAGTACTTATTTATATATAAATATAACACGTATTTGTATATACATATAATATATATTATATGGACGGCTTTTATGTAACAGGAACCAAGCGACCTTTTTGATAGTTTAATTTACGTACATTAAAAACATAAGAAACCTTTAAATTTTGCTTATATAAGTAAAACCAAGCTCCATGTGGCCTGTGCTGCCTTCTGCAAAGCACTGAACTAACCACCACACAATCAACTTAAATTTATAAGCTGTTTTCTCAGTTTAAGGTATATGTTGCTTAATTCCTTTTGTATATAAGCCGTCCAAATTACTACTATTTGAATGCAAAGTGGTATACAAAAATTATTTATGAAAGCTGGCGATTGTTTACTAAAATACTACTTAGAGAGTTAAACGAAGTATTCCATACTAGTCAGGAAAGTTAATACATCAGCTTAGCTTTTCTTCAAAATTATGCTGGAAAGGTGGCCTGATGCATTTAATACAGTGGTTTAAGGGGGAGTATTACACAATTTGACTGTCTTTTCGGGTTTTGAGCCAAAACGTGCATTTTAATTGAATTATCAAAATTGTATCTTCGACAAAGCATAGTATGTATTCTTGGTAAATTGCTTGACGTAAATAATGGAATCTTACATTATTTTGCTATGCAAATTAATTGTAAGAGGATTCTTGAAAATTAACTTGTAATTCTCTTGCAACGATTCTGCGTGACAAATTAATAAAATATTCAGTATTATTAAATTCCATTATTAAAGCAATTTATAAAATACCTTGCACAAACTGGACCTTATTCGCCAACAATTTCAAGGGAAACATTGCATGATCGACCGTTGTAGACATAATACTAGTCTACGAAAGAAATCCGCTTCCTTAAAATTGTGTTATATTATGTCTATTTTTCCCGAGAGAATATGTATGGAATTTTTAACTCGTATAGCTCAAGCGGCTCTGTCGATCACCGTTATGGCAGACTTGTGCAAGTCCTGAAATGTGGAACGTATAATTAGAAACATGCGAAATTCGCCTTATTTTCTGACAGCTGACTTAGACTCGAAGTGACTATAGGCTCGTTCGACGTCTACGGCTGGCCGATATTGTCGTGACTTGCCGCGGAGAATGTTTACACGGTAGCGAGGCCAATCTCTGTAAAGACGTAACACACGTAAATGACAACACATAAAAGTTCGTGGCCAATTGAATCGCAGATTATGTTCTGTTATGTATAGGAAAGGGAAGTTTAGTCTGCTACTAAATAATAACGCGAATTTTGCATGTCTCTATGTATAATTAGTGAAATATGGTCACGTCTGCCGACCAATGAGCTTGGCCTGTGTTAAAAAATAATCACCGTGTTTTGAACGTGTGATAATTATTTCTTTTAAAAATAAATTTTGTTCTAATAATAATGTTTTTTTCTTCTCAAATGTATTCGTATTTGTAGTAATTTTACCCCGAACGCATTTAGCAACCGTTGTGACGAACGTCTGCACGGCATAAGCCACGTTTACTACTTCAAGTGTTATATATTATATATATGTATGGATTACGGATTGCTGAATGATAGGTATGGGTTAAAAATATCCTGAATGGTTTATGTCCCTGTTCGGTCCGCTAAACAGTATAGAATTTTCAGTCAGCGGAGCCGTTCAACAGCTTTTAGTTTTGTCTTCTTTCATAAATGTTAATGTATCTTTTCATGTGTGAAGCTAGTTTATCCGTTTTATAACGTCGCATAAAGAAACTGAAAGTAGCCCAAGGAAGTTGTACAATCATTTTCAATAAGGTCAATTTTTCTCCAATAGACATCAACCGTATTATGAGGATGGACAGCAAAACTTGGTATTATTGCATCATTCACTTAATGAGTCACCACTGCTAGTCTCATAAGCGTACGCGTAGAGGTGTTTGTGTATCGCATGTGCTTTCTTTGCTCGCCCTTACAGCTCTGGTGCCTAAAGACGCCAGGTATTCACAATATTTCTAGCCATACGACGTCCTTGTGTATCGTAATTTTGGTTCATGTGGACAGAAAGAAGGGGCTGTTGATGTTACAGTCGAGGAAATGAATGTCAGTATGTTGGCGGTTCGTTCTGTACTATTTTACACAGTAAAACAGTTTGTTTACAGCAAAAAAAAAAAATAAGTAAAACATATTTGTGGCGATGTTAAGATTTTTATTTAAGAAGTTTTCTTTAGGAACAATTTTATTTTCTTTCTTGCAAATAAAATATTTTCTTCGACACAGTACTTGTCTTTAAACAATTCAACTAATTTTGCTATTAATAGTACTGCTGAATTATTTTAATATCAACACAGGTTTCTAATACCATTACCATATATTTTACAAAAAGGTAACTTACTTTCTTTGACAAAAATTGTGTTTTTAAAGCGTAGGGTGTTAGTAACCTGAAAAATTACAAAAGCTTAAACTGCGTAACAGATCGTAAATTTGCAGAAAGTCGTTTCCGTGATTAATTAATATTCTTCTGCAATTCGTGGCTTAGGGAAAGAAAAAAAAGTGTCTTGCTCAAAATTAATGCATGGACTCAGTTAATGTTGCCAGTTGTTAAAAAAAAATTTTTTTTAATGTCTGTTCTTTGAATGTTTTCCGTGAATAATTGACGGTGCACAAATACTGAATGTTTAATTTGACGTAATTTTCCCGGGAACTTTTGTCTCGTGCGCTACTTGTAATTTAAATTTCATACAGCGTCGCTGAGTTTACGAATGTCGGCGAAGCTCGGCGGGTACCACTCCCAGCGGGCACGCTTCGAGCCGAGACAGGAACCTCGCTTGTACTATAAGATGTTTGTTAAGTTTACAGCGAATATTTTAATACGCATTACGTTGGTGGAGTGTTGTAAAATTGTTCCCCTTAAGGCCATGATCTTTCATGTATTTCAAACGATTGTAAATAACTCGAAATGCTTTGGAAAAATTTGAGACTGTGTACAGACATACGATACACAATTTTTCCAGACAGTTTTTTTAAATAGTGTACCGTTTGCTAGCAAAAAATTATTTTGCTTCATTTTGGCTTGTTTTTGACAACAAAATATGTAGTATTTCAGGGGCAAAAATTTAAAAATACGTTTGGTGTATTGCAGCAGAAAAATGTAGATACGTGGTAAAACTGTAAGAATTAAGTTTTGATATATTAATTAGTTACCCGTTAAAAGATTTTTTTTTTCAAAACCACTGAAAACTTAAAACGCGAGGCCTTAAGTACGACGCCTACCACGCGCTCCAAATACGTTGCAGTTGTTATAAAATGCGTTTTTTGACGAAACTAATATGCATGTGTAATTGTTAGAGATGATTGTACGAGACCGGAAAAATTCGCGGATTCGCTGACATGTAGGCTAGCCTCCAAGAATATTTGTGTATTCAAGCAGACATCAGCTGTTCATTAGCTGCCCGCTGAGACAGTAAAATGGGCCCGCAAAAGTTACATCGTTATTATTGGCTCATAAACTTCAAGGTGGTGTTGACTAAGTCAACGGCCAAGTGTGAAACCAGCACGAACTTACAGTTGATGAAATTGTAGCTTGTGCCTGAAAGAAAACGCGAATTTTCCGGGTCTATAATGATGGTTTGTCGCGGGAAAACTTGACTGTTTTATAGTTTGAACGTACGTTCAGCTTATCAAAATATTACATTCGTTTGCTTGTGCGTGGAGCTTTTACGACCGCATTTGACTGAGCCAATAGGAATCCCGCTATTGTAATGTTTTATGTATGTTGCAGGTCTGCAGAACTATTGAGTGTCAGACGTGTATCGCCCGAAAATACATATGGTGATAAACTACACTGTTTCCAAGCGTATGTTTGCACAAAAAAGTTTCGCGCTATACCGTCATCTCTAGGTCATTGTTAGACACACAGAGAAAATCGCGAAAATTTTTAAGGTGGTCTCCAATAAACTCTAATATATTAATCGTGACACGTGTGAACAGTTTTGGGACGAATCACACACGCGGTGTGTTCAAGCTGTGCCGTTCTAACTGGGTTTGTTGAAGAGAGAAGCAATGCTTCTAATAAACCATAGCCAATGACGATACGAAATAGTCAGTGTTATAGACAGTATGTTAGAGCCTAGCAAATAGTAAACTATTCCTGCGATTTTCCAGTGTCTCTAGTCATTGTTAAGACACTGTGCTGTTTCGAAGCCCTCTGGCATAACTAAAAATGGCCTTTTTTCAGATTAGCGTACTTCAAAATGTACTATCCGGATATATATGAAAATCTGATAGAAACCCGCACTTAACTTTGCTATCGACTTTCAACCAAAAATAGGATCGGCGAGAATTTTGCACGGTAGTTCAGCGCTTGGTACGTTGGGACGATGCGGCAATTGATGCGCGTTTCAAGGTCGCCCTTATGGCGACGTCACTTCTGAGCCTCTAACGCACAGATGTCGCTTCTAAACGTTTTAAAGAAACTATCAAATACATACAGCAAAATTTTTATTTTCCTTGGGCTTTACGTTTCGTGGACAGCATGGTCATTAGAGACAACGGCTGTTTATATTAGAACAAATACAAATGTAACACACGGAAGCCTGTGTCGTGGTGGTCATAAAGATATCGAGTATGGTGGCAGTGGTTGAAATCCTGCCTCACATTTAGAAGAAATGGGGTTGGATTCCTTGTTTGGCCATTTTGATTTCGGTTTTCCATAGTTTTCCAGAAACATTCCAGACTAATGGTGGCTTAGTTCCGTAATATATTCCTAGAACAATTCCCATCTGTATAACCAGGAGTACCACTATTAAGGGGCCTCCCTACCTGCGCCTCAAATATGTTGCAGCAAGTTACGGCATTTTTCGAATCTATTTAATGCGCATGGCATTTGTATATCTTCGAAAAGAACACAAACTTCAAAAATTCTGTATGTTTATTAAAAACGTCATTTCCATGCTCCTCAAAATTGCCAACAATGGCTTTTCCTGACTGCCGTGTCAGGAAAAATTACAACTGGATTCGACAAACAGAACTATAGAAACAAAAGTTAGACTTTGAACTTTGTTGCCCACAAATAAAATAATATCACCGCTTAAAGTCCAATAAGGAAAAGGATAACAGTAAAGCACTGCACGCCATCTGAGTAGCTCGCGCGATGATGCCTTACATACGTCGGTTAACAACTTTCTGACCGCCCTTGCCTCACACACACAAACACAGTCTATCTAGGGAGGGCCCTTAAGACTGCGAAGCTGTTCTATTACAAGTATAAGTAGTTTGGGATGAAAATAACCCACAAAAAAGCCCTTCTCATTTTATAATTTCAGCCATTTTGTATTTTTCCGCTGCATTTATTTACGTAGGCTTGTGAAATGTTTACACCAAAATTGTACTTCTCTCCAAAAAATGGTATCTACAATATATACTCATAAAAAATGGGTGTGATGAATAATTTCTACAATCAATTATAACTACCATTAACGTCTATGTAATACGGGCTTCTGTTCATCGACTTCAATTCATACGACACGCACTATTGCCGTTACGAATCCCGAAATTGTGTGTACATTATATTTGAATTTAAAACAAAACCGCCATTAAAACCACTCGACACAATTAACACATATTATTAAATAATTCAAATGTTTGTTGTATTGCAATACACAACCGCGACGCACTTTACAGCAGTTACAAATAATGTATTTTTGTTAATACGTGAAACAGAAAAAAAACAACAGTTTGTTAGTTAAATGTACTTTCAAAATTAAGGCTGGCATACGAAACACGTAATAATTCACAAAATGACAATTACTTCACACGTCATTTGGAAACGGTATTCGTAAACAGTCATTTCTAGTACTTCTGATTGTGCTGTAAGAAACAATTTTAATTGCTCGATTATAAAAAAAAAAAACATTCAACGAATCACGCTTCCTCGCGAAACGAACTCAGGCCATCTCTCGGTGGAATTTTGAACTAAAGCGTATGCAGCGCTGAGCGCTGTTAGAAGCAGTGTGCAGGTTTTATGTTGGAGCTTACTAAGTCAAATTATGTTGTCAGTCGGTACCTAAATAAGATGAAGTTTAGGTGAATATGACGCACTAATAGGTCGATTTCATTTGATTTAATTTGTGCAGTGTTGTATTAAATAGGAAAAAACTGAACTTCATTCGGTAATTCGCTTGCCAAACATGCAAGCAAGGAGTAGGATAACTGTTATTAACGTATGCTGTGACTAGTGTTTTATTTCTAAGGTTAAATCTTTACTGCTCACATTGCATCGAACGGCCGATGTACAAAAAATGTAAGCGTCACTAAAGTTTTCACACCGCCAAGCATAATTAGTTTTATACGGACTTACTATGGATGTCCTGGTTGACTGTCACGTGATTGGCGACTAATCGGTTCGATTTGGCGTGCACGTGATTTGTGTTAACGTCGCCAATTGTTTCGTGATTTGACGTGTTATTTTTTCTTCCTCTCAGCCTACCATTCTTTCGCGCTTCGTCCTCGGCATTTTTTGTACGCGTTCGCACGCATGGCGCCTTGTGCTTCCCGCCACATTTTTTTCCCTCCTTCACGTAGAGCAATTTTATAAAGTACCCGAAGCTGGGTGCGTCTCGTAGACCCCCCTTCCTTCTCCCTTCCCGTACTTCGACGTATCCACCCTCGCAGATCCCCCGTCGCGCTATTCGCCCGTTGCACGAATCAATCCACATTAGCCGAGTACACGTGTTGCATTTTAGCTGCCAGCGGTGGCCGTGCGGGGAACAAAATACTTTTTTACAATCCGGTAAAAACTAGAGGCATGGCGGCTGATTTATCGGGTTGGAAGGGAGGACGGCGATGTTTTTATTTTCAACACCGCGTGTGAACGAACGATGACGTGCGGGAGCAGTAGCTTGAAATATAGTCCAGCGAGGCAACACGAGAATACTGTGAAATGACAATTAGAAAACTACGCATTAGTATTGTTTAGGCAAAGATTAGATAAAGTTTATTATCGGCGTCTCGAAGAAAAAACTTTCATACGCGTAGTTACACTAGTGTCTATCGAAAACTAAACAGCTATCTACAGTAATTTTCATAAAAAAAAATTAGTTCTTCATACTGCTTAAGGCCGTTCTCTCCTGTTACAACTGTATTTTCCATAATAATTTTTTTAAAACCTAAACAAGATCAGGTATCGTTAATCAGTTTATCATTTTTTCTTTGTGACAGGTTAATTTTTTCTAGGCAAGACATACCGTTTCAACTAATGAGTCAATTTTAAAAAATTTGTTAGTTTTTAAAAATCATAGTATTTAGTGTCTTGAAAAATTTAGTCATCGTGGTAAAAACCCATTTTAAACAAAAGTGCTAAAGATATGTTTGATATCTACTCTTGTTTAGGCTTTAAAAGTAACTACCGTGAAAACAGTTGGGGACCTGAATTCCAAACCATGCTAACTCCAAAATGTAAGAAATATCAATAAAAGGTAATGTCTTTTTCGTGTGCATTTATATATATCTAAAATTGGTTACTAATCAAAATACAATAATTTGACTGTGATTAGTAACATATTTCGGATAGAAATAAACGCACACAATAAATATATATTTTTTAAAATTCTATTGTTATATTTTGGAGTTAGCATGGTTTATAACTCAGGTCCGCAGTTGAAATACGGGAGCTTAGTGCTATACAAACACGGATAATTCAAAATCATTCTACAATGATTTGGGCTCTATAGTTGGCCTGCGTTCAACTAGGGATTATTTCATTAGCTGAGAGCCGAACAGTCATAAATAGAGACAGGAAAAATTCGCGAGATCACTGACCTGTAGGCTAGCTGCCAAGAATATATGTGAAGTCGTGTAGACAGTAGCGGTTTATTGGCTGCTCGCTGACAGTGAAATTGGCCTGTATTCAGCTACTGTTTCATTATTGACTCAGCTACTTCCAGGAAGTGTCGAGTAAGTCAACGGCCAATTGTGAACGTGATACAGACCTATAGTGGCTGGAATTCTAGCTTGCTCATAAAAGAAAACGCGAAATTTTCAGGTCTCTAGTCATAAAGGTTGCATTGTAAAGTGGTGGTACCAAGATGAAGGCGGTGAGAAAGGATACATAGACAAGTAGTGGAGAACGCAAAAATGCGTTGGTTCACGCATTTGTAAGCCAACTTCCAAGCATACCTGTGTACTCTAGTAGACAGCAGATTCTCATTGGCTGTTCTTTGATACAACGATACCACATGGTTAGAGGTACGTCAATTTCGCGGATTCATCTGGCAGCAACCTATACCTGTCAGTCCTATACACCCACTGGCCACAATCGATTATCTGTTGGCTTATAATCGTACAAGCAGGTAGCAAGCGGTAGCACTTCGCATTATTTCCTTATTTACTACTGCCTTCCAGGATATGTCATATTAGCAAAAAACCAGTTGCGAAAGTGACAAGAAACTACAAGTTACAAACTAAATAAGTATTTTGGACATTCGCCATTGCAGTAGATGGTGTGTCACAGAAAACTAGAGAATATACACACACAATCAGACAAGTAAACAGACAGAAAGACTTTGTTTGTAACTGGCAAATATGGGTAAACATATACAATTCCACGAGGAATTAGCTTATGAGAAGAGACCTGAAAAATTTCAAGTTTTCTTTTGGCCTAAGCTATAATTCCAGCAACTGTAAGTTCGTACCACTTTCGCAATTGGTCCGCGACTTATTTGACACTTCCTGTAAGTCGCTTAGCCAATAGTAGAGAAGCTACTAAGTGCAGGCCCACATCACTGCGTCATCGAGCAGCCAGCGAGTAGATAATGTCTACTAGAATACATAGATGATCTTGGAGGATAGCCTACAGGTCTAGTGAACATGCGAATTTGTCTCGTCTCTATCTATGAGTTACAAGAAAAATGAACACAAACAAGCATTCAGGCACCAAATAACAAACCAAGTGGAAAAAATAACTCAGATTGCTGTGTACAAATGGTCGATGCTTGAATATACAGGGTGTTACAAAAAGGTAGGCCAAACTTTCGGGAAACATTCCACACACACACAGAAAGAAAATATGAGATATGGACATCTGTCCGGAAACGCTTAGTTACCATGGTAGAGCTCAATTCCTTACATCTCGTTAAATGTCATCGTAAATAACACTTCGTACAGAAAATGTCCCAAATACCCAATGGACTGGTTCTTTACAATGTACTTTACTTCCTAGGTTCACCGCCAAGTGGGCCACTGTGTGCTCCCAGTCCATCATTTCATGTGAGTTGAAGAGACGCAATGCAGTCACGAACCTTCCGTCACGTCGCCCACCTGGCGGTGATCCTAGGAAGTAACGTACATTCTAACTAAACATTCCATTGGGTAATTGCAACAGTGTCTGTACGAAATGTCTTTTACGATATTTAACGAGATGTAAGGAATTGAGCTTTACCATGGTAATTAAGCGTTTCCGGACATATGTTCATGTCACATATTTTCTTTATTTGTGTATGTGGAATGTTTCCTGAAAGTTTGGTTGTACCTTTTTGTAACATCGTGTATATAGGGCAGTGGATTCTAACATGTAGGTGATTGAACTCTGAAGTAATCCCTTCCCTTGTTGGCACTATTCGGTTGTCTCAACTAAACCTTTCTCTCCGAGCAGTATCAGAGCTTCATTAGTAGTTAACGAATACGTAATACGTATGACAGTGGATGTCCACACAACTAGAACAAACAAACAACCGCGGGTAGCCTGGCATGAATAAAATAGACTGCACTCCAGCCCTTAATTACACTCCTCGGCACGATCAAGTTGAAAGGGCCGGTTTTATCTGGATGTAAGGAAAGTTTTCAAGTAGAAATAGATACGGAGAATACGTTCAAAATAGTTCTCAAGAGCTGAAGTTGGCTAGTGTTTATATATCATTTGCAACCACTTAAAATAATTGTAAACACAATGGGAAGTTTTTCACTCGTACGCATTACCTAAGGGACACTTACGACACTTTACTATGTAACTAGAGCAATCAATTCCAAACGAATTACAATTAAGGGTGTTCAAGTGGGGAAAAATTACATACTTTAATTTGTATATGAAATCGTGTTAGTTTTATAGACGTTACTTGATAGTACATTTTCCTCTCACGAAAAAAAAAATAGCTCTGCCAGTTTATTTCAAAGTAAAAAATTTCATGTTTTTATTTCGTACACCCTCCCATAATCAATCAACATAGTGAAACTAAATATTTCACAGTAAAAGTACATGCCACTGACTAGGGCTTCACGTATATAAAAACCTATTCAAACAATGTTTAGTAGTTTTAAAAAGTCAAAAAATTTTTTTTATTTTTATTTTTTATTTTTTTTTTAAATACCAAAATATTTAATTTTGTATTTTCATATACTTAGCCCGTGGCATGTACTTTTACTGTGAGTGGTGTTTGAACTAAAAATATGCACATTTTGACTTTGAAATGCCACTATGGGAAAACTAGCAGAGCTATATTTTTTTGTGAGAGGATAACGCAATACCAAGTAACTCTACAAAATCTGTTTCATACAAATATAAAATTATGAATTTTTCCTTTTGAAACGCCCTTAAATTGGCGAGTCTATGTAGTATTTAATACCAAAACTACAGTTTGCAATATGGCTTAGAAATAAGAAACAATACCTAATTAAATGCATCAGCGAAATTTAAGTCAATACATTAAGCGACTTCTTGTGACAAGAATCGCTCAGGGAATTCAGCATATAGGTCTTAGATGCGTATACCATTACTGTGAGAAGAGAAACAGTGGCAAATCGCGAAAATTTCTTGGACCCTGATGTTTCCTCAAACACTATATTGTACCTTATAAGACTGGACTACGTTTTTTGGCACAGTAAAACTGTTTGCTGTGTATCGCAGTTCTTAAA
Source organism: Medauroidea extradentata (assembly GCA_003012365.1). Taxonomy (NCBI): domain Eukaryota; kingdom Metazoa; phylum Arthropoda; class Insecta; order Phasmatodea; family Phasmatidae; genus Medauroidea; species Medauroidea extradentata. The sequence goes on from PNEQ01049712.1 coordinate 81,190, forward strand.
CGTATGGTAGTGTGAAACTCGTCTGTGCCTGTGCTTTATGTAGTGTTTCTAAGTATCTCTACATATTGCTGTTTGTTTTCAGGTGGCGTGAGTTTCAGACTGTAGGACACGTGTTCTTCCATGAAAGTGTGGCTTGCCACGTTGTCGGTGAGTACTTCTACAAACATCAGTAGTCGAATTGCATGGCTGTCAAGTATTAGTTGTCCTGTAGAATAATATCACACACGAGTCATTGTATCTGAGGATTCGTGCGCCTGCATTTTCCCACGCTTGTCACTGCCTTTTTTTTTTTTTTTTTTTTAATTTTTAATTGACTTCTTGAAAATGCGATATATTGTTATCGCGGTGTGTTTGTATGGGAGGGTGGTAGGTGGTTAGGCACTCCCTTCACGGATGTGGAAAAATAGTTTTGTTAAATTTGCACATCACAACGCTTGTGTCCTGCCGTATGTGAAATACTAGCTAACTTTAGATAACGTTGGATATCAGCTAACTTAAAATGACGTAGGTAAACCTATTTGGCTTCTTTGTACATAGCTGCTGAAGTTAGCAGAAAGAAACCTTAAATTTTAAGACTTTTGTTAGTGTTTATTATGATTTTATAATTTTACATAAAAAATATAGCAATAGACTACAAATATTTTTTCCGAGAATTTGATATACTTGTAAAAACTTCGAAACGCCCACGTAATAATTCGAGAACAATATTGATTCGTAGAGCATAATGTATCATGGTGGGTTTTCGACAATGGAGTTAAGATATCCCAAGGAGATGGTGAGGCAATTTATCCCTGCAAACAGGCTATGCTGATTTCAAATTATTACTTTCAGAACAACTTTGAAATTATTGAAATAAAAAATAGCAATCCCCCGTACTTAGACTACTTTAAATATAATTGTCAAGTCATCTATTAATTTACCGCAATAGTCGCCTTAATCCGGCTTTGAGACTGATGTGCGAGCAATGGCCATGTAAGGTGCTTCTTTCACGACGATAAGGCCGTAAATATCGCGAAGAAACAGGCACGATATGGCATTGTCAGGTTACTGCACCAACCCTTCCGCTGCACACCAGTATGTCCCGTGTTGTTGCTAACCTAGATAACTTCTTAGTGAATGGTTGAAACCGAATTTCGGTGGTTACCTCGAAAACCTATGAATTCGTATTTAATTTTCAACACGCATTTAATCTCTGAAGATGTGTGTTTGATTGGTTAGTTTTCCTCCCAGCACTTTGTCTACAGGCATCGACGCTGACGTAGATATTTATAATGAATCACGATCTTCAGTACCCAGTTTTAGACATGGATTGCCCTTCCTTGCCAGAATACGTAATGAATAAGTGTGTGAAACTTCGTAGCATGGGCGAAAGAAAACATGTCCATATTCCTGACTATGTTTCCTTTGCTATAAAATAGCTAATATTAAACTTCCTTATCTTAATACATAGAAGGGAAGCGTTATAAAGGAAAGTTGTTTGATAAGTAAGATAAAACTGACATGTATTGTTGCATTCAAATATAGCGATTGACACTACCAGTAAACTATTTAAAAATATATCAAATGCCTTACGTGCATATGAAGTTCATAGTCTACTATTTAACGCATTACGACGGAATGTTTACCCTGCGACCAGTAGTTATACGCGGCTTTAGCGGGTTAGCTAGGCGTTCTTTCCAGAACATTGTTTAACAGGTACAAGATTAAATATTCGCTAACGGATTTTATGTCAACCGGGTTTTCTCGGGATCTCACGTTTCCCCCGCCCTTTCATTCCGGCGCCGCTCCATACTCACCTCATGCCACCCCTCACCAGCGCTGAAGACCTCGATGTTAAGCGCTGACCAAATTCTCTCGCTCACAAATCATAATCTACACTTGCCTTACCTTCGCCTAAACGCTTTACAAAAGGAATTGTGTTTATAGTGGCTGGAAGCTGATGTTAAGAACATAGGCACGTGCTGTAAATAAGCAATCATTTAAGAGGAAATTAAATTGACGGACTGACATTTTTATTGCGAAGAAGAACTAATGGCCATTAGATTTTTTTTTATTGAGCAATAAAATGTTTGTACTCATAGTTGTAAAATGTGTTTGTATTAACACCATTGTGTTTCAGAGCCTAGTAACTTTTCTACGTATAAGGGTCAACGGAATGAAAATGAAATAAATACATACATAAATATTAAAAAAATACCTGGCAATTGACCGCAAAGGCCTGCGACTGTCTACTAATGACCTAATTTTGTAAAATATTGTTTCTTCTATTTGTAAAGAAAGTTTGAGTTATATTTGGCTGGGGATTTTATTAATTTTAAAATGACAAATGTATTATATTTATACGGAAAAAAAATTACCAATATACTCTGGTGCAAAGCTGGTTCTTTTAAAGTTATCCGATATTATTGCTGCGAACATTTTTATTAGGATGTACTTTTTCAGGTTCTAAAACGTCTTGGAAATTTGGTGCCAACAAAGGTTTATTTAATACGTTGTTATGACTTGTAACTTTGGTATTTAAAAGGCCCCTGAACTCGCTCGCCCATTTAAAGTTTTGGTTTTTTTTTTTTTTCTTGGTTTCGTTATTTTGCTATTAACTTAGCCTAATGTTGCGGAAGTAAAAAAAAAGTTTTTTTCTTTCTTTTGCCTGTCTCTGCCAGCCGTTATTTCCACCCCGGCGCTGGCAATTGGCTTCATTTCTCCTGAGCGGCAAGCAACTTCGTACCTTCGCTCGGAAGAGCGCTCCACGCCGCAGGTGAAGTTCATATTGTTCTGTTTTACACTATAGAAATTCTGCGTGTGCATTGTCATTTAATGTGGGAAAAATTTTGTCTGCTTGTTAAGGTTCATTGTGTAGCGTACCGAGGGCTTTTTTTTCTTCCACGCGACGCGACGACTGCTTTTAGCAGTAAAACTGTTTTCCTGTTGACTCGGCCATTGGAGATCCAATTTTCAAGTGTGTGAAGTCTGAATTATCAGGGCGCAGCTTAGTCTCTTGGAAAATATAGCATAATGTCATTGTTTGCTAATTTTGCAGGGATATTTTATAGAGCCAAGACAATTGAACAGCTACAAACAAATATGCAAAATGACTTAAATGTAGTCAATAACTGGTTGATAAGCAATAAACTAACAATAAATGTTAAAAAAACTTGTTATATGATCATTGCAAAAAATTCAACTGCAAAATCAGATTGCTTAAACTTACACATAAAGAATGAGTTAGTTAACAACGTGTTGGGAAATACTCAGGCCTACAGATAGACAGTATGCTAACTTCGTGAGTTCATGTTAACTTTATTAAATCTAAAAATTGTGCCTGTAATAGACATACTACACCGCTTAAAAATAATCACACGATTAAGTGTACGCAAAAGCATCTACTATGCTTTGATACAACCTCACCTACAATACATGTGTTCAATATGGGGCAATACATCAAAGACTAGACTATAAGAATTAGAAGTACTACAAAAAAGAGCAATAAAAATATTATATGGGTTTCCTCACTTGATGCCATCACATACTATAATCCTAGAAAGTAAAATCAGACCACTACACATGCAAATTCATCTGTCAAGTATTGTATTTAAGGAGACTTAAGTGATAAAACTAATAATCCTAATCCTAAATATTGGTGTATGTGCAATGTATAGTGTGTAACTGTGTAATGCTGATGTAACGTTACTATGTAGATTGAAAACTTATATCAAAATCAGACTGTTATAAGATGCTTCTTAATAAGTAATTCATATGTCCTTGGAAGTACTGTCTCTATAATTCTAGTATATTATATAGGTATATTGGATTGTATTGTATTGTATGTTAATACACAGACCTCACTCAAACCATACTGTAGTAAGAAGTGCTGCTAGACAGCCTCTACAACAGTATGTGGGCCATGATGTTCTCTCATTGTTCTCTTTGTAATGTGCTGACTGAGCTGAATGGTAAAGACTGAAAAAAAGTTATGTTTGTTATAAGTTTAAATAAATTAATTAATGTTCCCATGTAACAGCCAACTTTAACTTGTATAGTTTTTGAAAGCGTATAAAGTAAAACAAAACAATTTAAAACTGTGAAAATATTTCAGTATTCTGAAGGATACATTGTACTGTACTGTATAGTATAATGCTACACAGATCTTATTCACTCTGTACTGTAGCAAGTAGTGTTGATAGAATGCTTCCCAACACAATATTGACAAGCAGATATGAAATTATATATGTAGAGGTAATTGAAATGTAGACTATGAAGTATGTCTAAGGTTAAGATTTATTTGTAAATGTGTGTGTAACTTCACATAAGGAGATGTGGCTTCTAGTGCAATATGTACGTCATGTAATTCTCTTAACTATATTCAATATTTATTTATTCTTTCTTTTCTCTTTTGTTCTAATGTACTGTTTTGAGCCGAATGCTATAAGACTGACAATGTATGATTTGTTATAAAACTATGTGAATTAAGGCACCCACAGTAATTACCACTCCTAAGTAGTTTGAAAGTACCGGTATGTAACAAATTCAGACTGTGATAATATGTATAGTCTTAATTATACAACTAATGTCATTGTGCAGTAATTTTGAGTAATTGTAGTCCATTATATAGTTATATTGCATTGCTGTATTGTATATGTGCTACACAAATCTCATTCGCTCTGTACTGTAGTAGGAAATCTAAAGGCAGATTGTGTTATATGTTCTAAGTTATTCTGTGTAGGTTACATGTAAAAAGCTGAATAGTAAAGCCACAGTGTATAATTAATGTACCCAATAGCCGCATGTAAGCATATGTATAGTCCCTCAATAGAGCTATGCTCTCTGGGACATTCTATTCTGCAAATAAAAAAAAAGGACTGAATTTATTTGCTTGGACATACTCCATTGCGAAATAAATGATTGTCAAAAGAAAACTAAAAATAAAAATAATACAAGAAAACATAAATAAGCAGAGTATGCTTTAGTCATCAGGATACATACACAACATGAAATTTCAAAACTGGAATCTGGTCAGATAAAACAAGGAACAAACATAAAATTAAAGAAATAACAAAATTATAAAAAATAAACCTAAGTTGACATGCGACACAACGATGAGACGAAACAAAAACACAAACAGAAATACAGCAAACGACACAACGATGAGACTAAACAAAACACAAAGATGTCGGACACAAACAGAAAAAAAAAACAACAAACGACACAAACGATGAGACGAAGTAAAACACAGTAGTTTTCCAAACAGTCAGTATTAACGACGTTTCGGGAACTGGAATCTGTTCCCGTCATCAGGTAGACACACAGGGTTCAGGAACACGACCTCCGGAAACAGTAACATAAATGAGCGTTTCAGAAGCGGTTTTTCGTGAGGAAGTGAGGGAATTTATTGCACAAAGACTGATATTTGCTGCAGAAAAGAGACAAAAATATGCCACGGTGTCGAAAATCGTCAATTTAAATGTGGGTGATCTGGTATTAGTAAAAACCGCTAATGTTAGGAAATTCTGGGACATTATTTCAAAGAAGCTTTCACCTCTACATTGTGGACCTTTCCGTGTAGCAAGTGTAATTAACAAGAATGCTTATGAATTAGCTTGTCCTAAAACTGGAAAAATAATTGGCACTCATAATTTGACAAGTTTGAGATCATGTTTTGTTCCGTTAACAGTGTAGATACTGTAAGAATTCGTTAACAGCCTGAAGTAAACAGCGAGGATAAATATTTTGTAATGGATAGCTTATTCTTCTGAGAAACTTGAGTATAATATTGTGGATATTTACATTTTATTTTATGAATGAGGAAAAGGGTACATTATTTGAAGTGTTGTTGAACAGTCTGGTTTATAGGCGAAAAGTAATTCCGCTATTAGGTATAATAATTTTGAAGCTCCGCAATGTTCGTACCTTACTTCCCAGTTTTGTGTCGAAGAAAGATATCCACGAAAAGTTTCGAAAAGGAGAACTTTGACAAAGTATAGTATCGCTATGATATGTAATACTGATTTAACGGAAATGTATAAAAGATAAACAGATTCTGCCTGTAACGGAATACGATGTAATGTGTCTAATAGAGATTCACTGGACAAACCCAATTAGGAAAAGCTGAAACAAGAAGAAAATAAAAATCGTGATTTGTTGCTAGTGAAGATGAAGTCCATGTATGAAATTGGATTACGTTCACAGCAGGTTCAACAACATTTTGGATTGGAGTGTCCTGGAACAGCTTCATTATGTCGTCTTGTGAAATCGGAGATCGTCTTACAGCACAACCTTTCTGGGGATGACAACACGGAGTGCTCCTTCATCTTCTTGTAAATACTGTGTGCAAGATCCCTCAGGCAGAACATTCAGTAAATGCTGGGGATCTCTCCTTCAAGGACAGCCAACAGAGTAGCAGCTTTATGGATAAAGTGATTGCACATTTGTCACTGTGTTTAATTTGTTTCTAATATCTAATTTTATTATTTTCAATTTTAAAAAAGGCGAAAAGGAAATTATTACAGGACAAATAATAACCTTAAATATTATATCAAAGATATCACAACAAATTTATGTAATTTAGAGTACCTAGGTTTCAAAGAAAGGTCAAATTTTAACGCAACATTTATTTTTAAATTTAATTCTATGCTAGAAACAAACCATAATTGAAATTTAGCGGCGCTTTTTGTAACGTTTGTAAATTCAAAATTTGTCGTAAATATGTATGTGGTGTAATTTTAAAGCTATAATTTCAATTTAATTTATTACTTGAAAGTTTGTTTTTAAAAATACTTATATCATAGCTTCATTTCAAATAACAGTGACATGTGAACATTTCTCTTCGGGTTAAGTAATCTGTTGTTGATAAATTGTTATGGAAGTTTTTGCTATTAAGGAAATAAAAACCCTGGATAAAGTGGTGAACATTGAATTATACATTTAAAATGTTGTAGAATGGCATGCTAGCTGGATGAGAAGCTGCAAACGTCACAGTCATGATTGATGTGAAATGAGTAAATCTTATTCTTAATTATTTATTGTGTTTCCGTAGCTAACAGATAACTTTTATTTAATTTTTCTCATTTTTTTTGGCTTTGATCTATGTTTTTCAAATTATTTTCCCGATACACCTAAGTAAAAATGAAGAGAATCTCATTAGCTCTACTAATATTACATAACAGCTAGACCGGGGCATTTAATTTGAAAATTATTCATGTAATCAACTACAAATGTTACAGGTAGCAGACTAAACTTCACTTTCCTGTACATAACAGAAAATGATTTGCGATTCAGTTGGCCATGAACTTTTATGTATTGATATTGTCATTTACGTGTGTTACGTCTTTGCAGAGATTGGCCTCTCTACCGTGTAAGCATTCTCCGCGTCAAGTCACGATAATATCGGCCAGCGGGAGACGTCAATCAAGCCTATAGTCACTTGGAGTCTAGTCAGCTGTCAGAAAATAACGCGAATTTCGCACGTCTCTAATCATGCAGACAGCAGCCGTTTATGACTCGCTGACACAGTGAAATGGGCCTGTATTCAGCTACAGTTTTATTATTGGCTCATCTACTTCCAGGAAGTGTCGAGTAAGTCAACGGCCAATTGTGAACGCGATACAGACCTATAGTTGCTGGAACTCTAGCTTGCGCCTAAAAGAAAACGCGAAATTTTCAGGTTTCTAGGTCGCGGTCTTAGATCTGGTAACCCTGCCGGGATGGATTATTTTAACACTTCTTTTGTGTCGCCAACGGCAGTGGCTTCCCCTGATTCGCCGGTATGTACGGAACAATAACGAATCAGCTAGAAGTGTAAAAATGTCCCTTCCGAACAAGGTTGCCAGATCTCAGGCGGCGACCTTCTACTAAAGACGGCTATGGGCCAGTGTTAAAAAGTATGTTTGACATTGTGGAGAGGAATGTTGGCGTTGCAATTCGAACTAGGAGCTCTTTATTTTACCGAATAAAGTGTTGTATCTCATTACCACGTTATGTAATGCTTAAAATTTGATTTTACTGTGTATTATTGTTTGTAAACTTACAAGACTTGATAAATATACCTGGCATAATATTTCTAGAAAATAATTTTACGTTCTGCGAAACTTATGGTGGAAGGAGGACGCTACACTTATGCTGGCATTATAGCATTGTTAGGAAAGCAAGTAAAACTTCAAGACATGCAGATTGTCGATTCTCACAAGTTTGTTACTCTGTTGGAAGGATTGTTTTTCCTGTTGAAAAAATACCATTCAGAAAGTTTAATCGGTGTAAACACATTCACTTGTTTGAAGAGAATTTTTTCACAGTTCTTATTCAGAGTTTTGGTTCATACAGCCTATCTTTAACTTACGACAAATGTATTCCCGAATATTACCAACACTTATTTTAAAAAAAAAAAGATCTCATAAGTTTGTGATTAAGTAAACTTACTAGTAGTATCGTATGAATTCTGCACAGATTTGCTATTATACAAAGTATAGCTATTGCAAAGCTTACGAAAAATGGTTACTATTTTACTCATTGTGTCATTCATATTTATCTTGATGAGGTAAAATATCAAATAGTTATTTTATTTACGCAGTTGCTCCTGTTCTGTTAGCAGTTAACAGTTTTGTTCGCGGGGTTTAAAATATCGGTTGGTAATAAAATTTTACTTAATTTAAGTAATTTAGTTGTAGGCCTAGAAATAATTCTAGGTGGTAATTATTTTTAAAAATGAAAGCCACCATTAATAAATTTTTTTTGTTGACGTTGTGCGTTTTATTGGGGATTTTATTTATATATTCATCACAATACTCGTCTACGACATTTTATTTTACCTTTTGAGTTCAGGACACTTTGATGTTGCTATGTGGCTTAATAGACAATTTGGATTACCAGTGCTTAGTTAGCAAAGCGTAATTTTGTCGCAATTTCGTCTGTAAATGACTACCTGTAACAATCGCAGCATGAATACTGGGATGGATTCCCCTCCTATAATATGCTTAGCTTTGTAGACAGGAATCAGGTTACACGATTCAGTCCACTATTAGGTGGAATTTCTGTCTCCGTCATTCTTATTTTATAATTTTTTCCCAGTAGTTCGTGTGTGGGTGTACCGTATCGAGTTTAAATCTGCACATACGTGTACGATCTAACGAACCGCTGTGGAAAAACTGCGCTTGCGTTTGCGTGGAAGAGAAGGCATGAAAATGTGGGCAGTAGAGGCATTTTTCCTCTCCTCCCTATTCCCCCTATAATTTCGCGAACGTCATTGGAATTCAAGAGAGGATGGGTGTCGCTAATCCAGTTTACATTTTTAAAAGGCAATCATACAGGGATATGACTCTGGAAAGCGCACGCCCCTTCTCTTCCCTTCGCCGAACATCCCCCTTTTTTTTTCCTCAATCCTCTTTTGTTCAATGGTCCTCAGTGACATCGCGTGTTGTTCAGAATGCAAACAGTTCCTGACGCTCACGTTATTGTTATGCATAACATTTTGCATGACAGACTCCACGTGTTCGTCACGATCATGAAAAAAAACTAACATACAGAATTTTTAAACTTCGTTGGACTAAACGGATTCAGATTTTTGTAATGGTGAAAGTCTTATCCAAGGTTATGTTTTTTATTAATTTTTTTTTCTACCGCACATGCATTCTTATCAACTGCTCATATTTAAAATAAACCGAATTATTCCTGGACTGAAATTATTAATATGCAAACACCTCAGACTCTGTCTTTTAAACGTCAGTTCACTGATGCGTAATATAGATGAAATACGGAGTATAATTAACGCTAATCTTATACGTGTATTTGCAATAACAGAAACCTGGTTGCGACCGCAATTGCCGTCTTCATTAATACGAATACCAGGATTTAAATTGCATCGATGCGATAGGATAAATGGATACACAGGGGGTGGTGTGGCTATGTATGTTAGCAACAATCTATGCTCCAAGGAACTGAGTTTTGATGACATGTCTAACTCGAATCGAGAGCAGCTTTTCGTTGAAATAAAATATAAAAATAATGTAACAGTGCTTGGAGCACTTTATAAACCGCCTATTGTTTCATACCGGGAACTTACATTTTTTGAATCAGCGGTAGAACGTTTTCTAACAAAGTATGATGATATAATTGTCTTAGGTGATTTCAACATTAACATGATGAAAAAAAACCAACTCTGATACAAAATTCCTAAATGATATATTACAAACATTTGACCTTACACAGCTTGTTAGTAACCCAACCAGGATAACTCTGACAACGGAAACATTGATTGATCTTGCCATTGTAAAAAAAAACATAATAAAGTGCTTGGCACGGGTCAATATGAACTCCTTGGATTTACAGATCATAATCTTGTCTACCTAAGCTATTCAATGTCTGTTCCAAAACCCATGAATAAATACAAATTAATACGTGATTACCGTAAAATTGCTCCAGAGTTATTTGTACGCGAGCTGAGCAATATATGGTCCGATGTCCTAGAAGCTAGTACAATCGGCGAGAAGTTGACAAACTTTAACAACACTGTCGCGCGACTATTCGACAGACATGCGCCCAAGAAACTGATTCTATGCAAAACCACGAACGCCCCTTGGATGACTACTCAGATACTTGATAAAATGAAAGCACGAGACTTAGCCAAGAGAAAGTACCTTAAAACAAAAACTGAAGAACGTCACGCAACTTATAAAACATTACGAAATAATGTTAAATATTATATTCGTAGAGCAAATTTAGACTACTTCACGGTAAAAACAAATGAACATAAAACCCAAAAAAATCTGTGAAATGGTCTGAGAAAACTAAACATAATGATCAACAACAACATAGAGATTCCTCCCGAGCTACAAAAACCCGACGAACTAAATTGCTATTTCATTTCTTCCGCAAATCAATTTCCGTACTCTGCTACCGTAACGTACGCCCCTGGAAATCAACCGGGAATGGATCTAACAATAATACGTGAAAGTGAAATTTATAAATTACTTAATACTATAAAAACAACTGCGACAGGAATAGATGACTTAAGCATACAAATGATCAAAATGTGCACTCCATTTTGCATTCCTATTTTGTCCCACATAGTAAATTACTCATTGCGAAACTCTGTTTTTCCAAAACAATGGAAATATTCTAAAATAATACCTATTGTCAAGTCCACAAAACCTACGAAATATAAATATTTGAGACCGATCAGTATCCTTCCAGCATCTTCTTAGTTAATAGAAAAAGTAGTTAAAATACAGTTAGTTTCCTATATAGAGAATGAAAATCTTGCGTACGATAAACAGTCTGGCTTTCGTTCGGGTTACAGTACCTACCATACAATACTAGATATAACCTCTAATATTTACAAAGCAATGGACGAATAAAAAATTGCAATTGTAGTGTTTCTGGACTTCACCAAAGCATTTGATACACTAGCCCACAATATACTATTGACGCGATTAGCAGAAATGGGTCTCTCTGGGAAAACATGTGGATGGTTCCGTAGCTACCTGAGTGGCAGGCAACAGCAGGTTTACTTCTACTCTAGCAACGGGCCATTGACCTCAACCAAGCAAACAACTCCTACAGGTGTCCCTCAAGGACCTATACTAGGTCCTCTGCTATTTTCAATTTACATTACTCAGCTTCCGAAAATATTCCGATACATGAATTGCCATCAGTATGCTGATGACACGCAGTTACTTACTATAAGCTCGATAAAAGATGTAGAGGAAACCATATCTAAAATAAACTCAGACCTTGCAGAATTGTGTAAGTGGTGCAATGAAAACAGACTTAAACTCAATCCTGAAAAATGCATTTATATGATATTTGGCACACCCCAAACCATAAACAAACTGAACCGAATCCCTGACATTGCAATTAATAGAGTTATTATCAAAAGAGTTCAGCAATATCGTAACCTTGGAATTACGTACGATGAAAATTTACCATGGACCAAACAGACGTCAAATTGTTTACAAACCGGTTACTTTCGGCTAAAGCACTTACATAAATACAAACGGATGTTAACGGAACAGGTAAAGATTAAGTTATGCGACTTATTAGTACTTGCCCCATTTAATTATTGCGCAGGCTTACGTGTTAACATCGACCAGTCTCAAAAGAATAGAATCCAAAAGCTGCAGCATCACTGTTTGCGATATATATTTAACCTCAAAAAACGGGATCACATTAGCAATGCATTAAAAACTACCAAATGGCTTACAATGCATAACATAAGTAAATTGCACTTCATTGCACAACTTAAAAGGATAATTATTTACCAAAGCCCACGGAACAAAAATAATGTCCAAATTCCTAGGCATGCAAAAACTGTCTTCAAAAACTCCTTCGACTATCTCGCGAGTCACTACTGGAGCGAGCTGCCAGAGTCTCTTAAGAAGACGAAATCTGTAAATTTTTTTAAGAAAAATTGCTATGCAGAGTTGTTGGCTGAACAAAACAGCAAATAGTTTCATTATAGAAATAATTAGAACAAAGATAAATTGGTTATTTGTTAATTGAACTTTACGTTAGATTATAGTACACAAATTTGTTATATTGAAATTAGAATTATTATAGTGCAAGTGATAGTATTGGCACTTTTTCTCTAAATTGTTATATAACTGTCAAATTTTTTTTTGCGCTATTCTTAATTTTTTTTACTAATTCTTTTTTAAATGTACTTCATGTTGTATTAATGTGTATTTATGTATAAGGTTAAACACTTCAAGTTGTAAACCGGCCTAGAGCTGAATCTTGTAGTGTATAAATAAATAAATAAATGTACTACTATGTGGTAAATTTATCTCTAATTCGCGTCTTTTGAAACAGAGTTGAACTTATTTCCTACGGTATGTTGTTACATTGCTGAGGACAACTGGAAAAAAAGAAAATCTCCAAGATATTTATTATTTTTTTTGCAGAAACTACAAGCGAACTTCGACGTTCGATACAGATCAACAATAACCATTTGTCTCAACAGTGCATTAGTTGTTATTTTGTAAATGTATTCCCGCTGGTGCAGGCATGCTATTGACTAATTGTATTAATAAAATCACGTTCATCCGTTGCTAAAGCGCGGGACTTCTAACCGAGAACATCGAGTCCAGTCGGTAAGATTAACAACCTATGCCATTTACGCTATAGCGTTTTTTTAGACTTAGTTTTTGTTGTGCAGTTTGGTTTCAATAAGAAATTTTATCCTTTTTTCGCCTGTAGTAATTCCGCTTAGCAATAAACTATGATGTTTTGTTTGCGTGCCCACTTGTATTGATTCGGATGCTTGAGTTTTGAGCATCCGTGTTCGGGCGACCGTTCGATTAATGATAGATCCCTCGGACTGTAAGTATGCGTGCGCGTGCATTCGTTTTTCCCATTTGCAGTGGAGGCGGTTATCAGTAACGGATTGACGGAGACAGATTATTCTACGCCGCGCCGTGTTTTAGAATTTTTAGTGTGCATCCAAACACAATAGGGGTTGTTCTCATGGACAGATTTTAGTTTTGCCAAAAAATTGTAATAGTTAGTCTTTTTTTTTTATGGTTACATGAAACCTATACGCTTCGAATACTCTCTTCAATTTGTATTTTAAAATTTATAGTAACTACATACGTCTACTATATTTGGTCTACAATTGTACAAAGTATTACAACGCATGATAGATGGTAAGTACTGAAAACTTTTAAAAAATTATTTATAGCCGTAGTTGTACTTCGGCTGAAAGTTCTCAAATCTTTTCTTTGGAATAAAAAAATAAGTATGTTACTGTTATCAACATTCTCGGACAGGTGGGATACGTTGGGAGGAATGTACCATGGTTGGAGATAATGGTATAACGCGAAAATGTTTTGTGCTAACATACACTTGAAAACACTGTAATATCTTGCAACATCTATGATTTGTCTTACACAACGTAGCTGTCTGCAAACCAATAACAGGTATCAAATATTACAATATCTGGATTCTCTTTGGCTTAGTCAAAAAGGTTAACAGCTTCAAGTACAAGCGAAAGCCAGTAATATTTTGGCAAGCTGAACGTGCGTTGAAATCCAGCAAACAGTCACATTTTTCCGCGATGAACCATCATAATGATGGTTTATGCCTGGAAAACTGGACTGTTTGCTGTATTTCAATGCACGTTCAGCTTATCAGAAGATTTTTGGCATTTGCTTGTACGAGGAGCTGTTGCCCTACTTGACTGAGCCTAAAAGAATTCCTGTGTTGTAATATTTGATGCTTGCTATTGGTCCGTATACAGTTACGTTGTGTCATACGTACGTCACCCTGTCACATGTGTTGCAGTTAAACTCAGCGTTTTCAAAGGTATGTTGACACAAAATATTTTTGCGATGTACGATCATCTCTAACCATTGTCTTTAGTTAGGAAACATCCCGACATTCGCCTGAAGTGATTATGGAAAATCACGGAAAACCGACCAAAATGAGGATGGCTCGACAGGGATTTGAATGCGGGTCCTCCCGAATACGAATCCTTGTATATTTAGTACAGAAAGTTTATGCAGTTTATTCTCAAATAACATTACTTCTGCTATGAAGAATTTAACATGTTGCACCCAACAGAATCCATATTGAAAACGATTCTTACACTGGGAGAAAAAAAAAACGTAAGGGGGTAGTAATCTGCCAATTTATTACTTTTTTTTTCGACTTTCTTCCTTCCTCACTAAGTTACTCTTCCGAGCATTGTGGGCAGCTCAAGATTCCAGACAGTAAAAAATATTCCTGAAAAGTGGGCGGAATTCATCCACTAACAGTTCACGATATCAGTTTGAAAAAATTGACGCTGTGGTTGTTGCACTCTATGACTTGCGTGTTATTCGAATAGTAAGCAAGAGGTATTTATGTTTGTTCTGTACTTGATGAAAATGTGAAATAATTTGTAGGTACAGTTCTTTATTTAGTCGCCTAGGTGTAAACAAGGTATGTAGTGCGGACCCTGTCGGGTTTAACGGGTGAGGTATGCTCGCCGTGTCAAATTAAAATCTGTTGGTTGAGAGCGAATAACGTTATTAGAAATTGAACGCAGGATAGTGAATATTTGTTAAATGGAACGCGTGTTTTGTCCGTTTACTTTGAACAAGGCGATTTATGAACTTAACTATGTTCGGCCAACGGCGCGCGAGGATCTCCCAGAAGAGCCCAAAATAATTGGACATTATTCGCGGGAGACTGGATATTTATCTTCCAATATTTGTCCGTATAGCAAGGGAAAACATATATCTGGGGTTATTTAGCTCGCAATTAAGAAATCTTGTTTTCTGCAATCAAATACTTTGATAAAAATAATTTCCTTCTTTATTTCCTAGCTAGTTAAATAGTGTTTTAACACAAAGATAGCTAAAAAAAAAAATTGCTAGTTTACCATAGATATTACTTTCTTACCGTTACTTTTAAGTATTAAAAAAAACACTTTGTTGCAGTTTATATATTTAACAAACACGCCCTTTGTCACAAAATAAATTCATGTTGTAGCAAATAATACATTTTTAGAGTGTGAATTTTTTAAATTGAAATATGCGGCAAAGTATACACTTCTTAATCACGCAATTTGTACTGTATGTCTGGTGACTTGCCCCTCAAATTTACATAACTATACACCAATGGAACTTTAAAATATTGGTTTTCATTTAAATAATTAATAACTTTCCCCCCTTTTTTTCGGTGGGAACACATTGCTAACAGACACATAGACCACAGTACAATTTGCACCACAGTTACAGTGATTTATGCGTGAATAGTTAGGCTACATACGTTCGTAGCAAAAAATATTTCAAATAAATTTATGGGTGACACTTTCGTATCCAAAACATGTAGCAAGCTGTAGTTATTCTTGGATAGCTCCGAGATGAATTTTTCTTATTGGTTTTTGTGAAATGTTTTTCTAACAATAAAATCATAACGAACTGCTGGAATTTTTTTTAAACGTAACTCATTTACACAGCTGCAACCGTAGTGTTAAAAGAATTTTTTTTTGTTTAGTTATAAATAATTTTAAAATGTCCAATGATATGAAACTTGACATAGAAATGAGATTTATGTTCTCATTTAGAATAAATTGAATTTAAATAGATTTTTAGCTTTTTTTCCACCATTAGCTAATGTGACATATAAGAATGAAAAACCAAAGGATTGGGGTAACATTTTAAATAGGTAAGTTTTTTCAGTATTTAATTAGTACGATTTGTCAGTCTCTTATTTGAATACTGCAGTTTAATTTTCTAATCGGAATGACATTACATCAAGAATTGCGTATGATGTCTACACGAACTTATTATCCGTCATTTCTAAGTCAAGCATGCAACAAGTTTTTGATTGCTTGATTTTTTAGAAGTTACATTTTAATGTGCAGTATACATTCACTGTCCGTAGTAGGTACGTATTCATCAGTAGCGGTGTTGCAAGGTAAGCGTCCCTTTGTGACGTCTATACAAATGTATGAGTTGGCTATTCTATCGTAGTGGCGAGGCGCGAATGTGATGCCACATCTAATAGGCCACTCTCAGATTTGTACAGACTTCGCGAAATACAGCGTACCTTGCAACACACCCACGCCACGCCACTGGCATTCACATCCTTTGGTTGTTATGCAATAGTTGTGTTCTAGCAATTTTGAGTTTCGCTCTGTTAATCTTTATTAAGTTATACTTTTAAAAAGTTTCGCATCATGGCGAATATCATGGACCAAATGAACACAAACCTACAGTTAACTACTATAACTAAATACTCTAGCGGCACTCGTATTTATCAAGTATTCGCCGCGGTATAGTGGTTAGAGTATCGGCGTTACAGGTCAACAGTTCAAAACACTCCAGATTTGCTCAGTTTTTTTTGGTGCGCTTAATAGCAACGTCTTTAGCGCTGGTGATGGGTGACGTGATGCGAGTATGGAACAGCGCTGGAATAAAGGGGCGGGGGAGATGGGAGATCCCCGAGAAAACCCACCGATCAGCGACATATTCTGACACGTTTCTTAGTGTTCATTGTGTCTTAACAATGACATTACGTCCTAGTCCGAAGTGTGTTTTCTTTTCGTTCATTGGTAGAATGAGTACTTGTGGAATAATTCATTTAAAAGAACGTATTTTTCCACACATTACAGTGCGTTTGAAGCTCGTGGTAGGCAACGCTCTTAACCCAGGTTATGGATACCTCCTTTCCTACGTCTTTTAATAAAGTGGCGTGTCACCGTCTAATGACCTTGCTGTAGATAAAACCTAAAGCCCACTTAACCTTGCCTTCACTTTTAAAAATCAATAAATTAAGTTTCGTAGTCTCGTGTAGAGAAAAATGTAATTAATATTCTTTTTTTTTTCTACTACCTTCAAATAGTCTAGATATTGAACTCGTTTACTCTTACTCCCGAAATCGTCAATCACGGCCACAATTTGTCTTGGACTTGCGAGTAGACTGACTGCGGACGTTGCAGTTATAACAGTAAAATACATTTGTGCTCTTGACGGTACTAGACTTCGTGACTAACCATTGGGATTTGTGGAAAGAAGGACAAATACGTCTGTCTGTACACCCTAATTTTTTTTTTATTCTACCTTACCACTATGCGAACTTATGGTGATTTCTCAGTTTATTTTTGTATACCGTATTCAAAGTTTATTGTAATTATTCAACTTTTTAATATTTCTCACAACGAAAATCCCTATAACTTTACAAGGTAAATCGTTGTGATTTCACAAAGATTTGTGTGATTACAAATTAATCATTTGTAGCTATTTTCATTTAAAAAATTTATATTGTAATTTTATATTGTAATAAAAGTTTAGCTAGCTGTATGCTACGCAAGTTCGTACGGCGAATCAGCTGTGCTGGGTATTAAAAAACGCATTGGCCTTGTGCACTGGCGCGTTTGTAGTATGCAGAAGTTTGTGTCTAAGTACGGTTGTTGTTAGGAGGAGTGAAAACGCGTAAAAATCTTTGATAACACTGTAGCATGTAGCACCTATGTTTAGAAGAGTACTTCAAGTGAGTGAGAGATTTTGGCCACCGAGGTGTTAAGCGCTGGTGAGGGATGGCATGATGTGATTATGGAGCAGCGCCGGAATGAAGGGGGATGGGAGGAACGGGAGATCCCCGAGAAAACCAGTCGACCAGCGGCATCGTCCGGCACGATTCCCACATGCGAAAATCCGGGGACTGACCCCGCCTGGAATATACGAGTACTTCAGAGGGGTCAAATGTTTAGAGACGAATATCAAACGCACATTGTTGTCATGTCAGAGTTCTTTCTGGCCCAATAAAATGCACTGAGAGAAAGAAATTGTTCACATAACAAAATATATTTGTTTGAGGAATATGTGTTTTACTGAAACATGCGATGTTTCACTTAAAAACGCCTTGTTTACAAAAAACATACAAATTTTTTTACTGTAACCAGGTAATATGGTTGAACATATTTGTTTCAGTAAAACAATATTTTGTTGGCATAACCAAGTCGCAGTTAGTTGTCTCAGTCTATATTTGTGGCAATAAACTGAATTTTCACTTGAAACATTCGTTGTTGTTTCTCTCAAACAAATGTAGTTTGGTTAACGCAAACATGTGTGATCAAACATGTCATTCTGTTCTACCAAATATATACTTGTTTAGCCGTATACGTACTTAACATTTGTTTGCGTAAAAGATGTAATATCATTGTTGTGTTAAACAAACAGTTGTTTGTATAACGTGATCAAGATGTCGGACACGCTGGCAACTTATTCGTTTTGGTTAGTAATGTTTTTGTTTCATTCAATATATAATTTCGTTAAAATGTAGTTATTAATAATAAACAATGTAACAAAGGCAACCCATTAATTTTGTTAAATTTCCCTGATATATCATCATAACCCAACCGTTGTTCAACAGTTCTGCTGGTCTAGTAGTTAAGGTAATAAACTACTGACTTCAGGTTTTCAGGTTCAAATCCCACCTATGCCAAGAAATTTAACTTTTTATAAAAACATTCAGTACATGATTAGAAACGTGAATAGTATCTCCGAAATAAGAAAATCGGCGAATAATTATTTATTTTCTATTTTAAACAACCGGACAATGACAGGATTGTTACCTAAAACATTCTTATTGTTTCACTCAAACAAATGCAGCTTGGTAACCACAAACATATTATTTAGTTCTACCAAATGTACATTTGTTCTGCCATATATGAACGTACCATTTGTTTGAGGGAAACCAATTATATTTTATAGTACCATTTCTTTTTCTCAGTGTGGCAAAACAGAGGCATAAAAAATCTTCGAATACGTATATGTGACGCAAGAAGGGAAAAAGGAACTTCTTGTCAGCGAAATTTAGTTTTTAGGATAGGGGAAATTAGTCGAAATATTGTTGAAAACCCGGAAAATTCACGGGTTCAACTACCTGCACACTAGACTCCACAGGCGACGTTTGTACACTTTGTCATCCACGTGTGTATTTTCTACTACTCTATTGGGTGACCATATTACGTCTGAGATGTTAGCATGCGAGTTAGTGTTTGCGTACTGGTTTGACATTAGCTCAGAGTCCATAAGGGCGAGTTTCCGTAGAGTGCCCCAATCACAAAATAAACTCTCACATAAACTTACGAGATCTAGTGTATCCTTTAATCAACTCACGGAATTTATGTCTCTCTGGATATGGTATAGTCAGTAAATTGTTAGTTTTTGTTTATTAATTACTGTCAATATTTTCTGTTTCAACAATATCTTTACAAAGAGCCAATGGGTAATGCAATATGAGTGAGGGTTAACGATTGTATTTTAATGCTGTTTGAACCATAACTGTTTCTTTCCTGCATTAAATCGTATAAATAACTTATTTTTGTTAATTTTTGTAGGCAAAAGTGAGACTTTTGTTATATACGTTTGACCTCTTAACATCTCAAATTCTAAAACCCGGTAGAACAGTAAACTTTTTCGGGGATGAATCATTCTTATATTGTTTATGACACTAACCCTTCTTAGGACTCGTTCATAGCTCACTATGTAGTTGTTAGTGTAGATCAGGGGTGGCCAAACTTTTCCAAGCTATGGCCCAAAAGTCGAACCAATTAATGTCGCGGGCCACGATAAAAATACTTGTTATGAGTTGAACACTAAGGAACTGTTTTACAGTAGTATACCAGAGAATTGTCTCCACAGTATTTAGATAAGGAGCGTTGCCAAATATGAAATTATTATCTAAATATGTTTGCTGTCAGAGTAAGTAACTTTGAAATATTATGCAAATGCTTCAGCTTGTGGCGGGCCGTTTAAAATGCAGTGGCGGGCCAGTGTTTGGCCCGCGGACATAGGGTTGGCCACCCCTGGTGTAGATAATCAAATACGCACGTTTTATCTGTTTATCTCACTCAGCATTGCTGTACGTAATTGGAAGAATGTTTATGTCTGCAGATAACGTTCTTTCACGTCCAATTTCACTGCCTCATTTAACGTACACACGTAGCAGTAATATGTAAATTCATCATTCGTTGTGACAGTTCTTATAAACGTTTTAAAATTTTGAATTCCTTTCAAAAGGCCATGTTTCTCATTCTCATGATTCCAATAAATTATACACATATGTTAAGTACGTAATAGCATTTTTTTTTCAAAATTGAATGGAATAATTGAAAGGGAGAAACCTTGTTCTATCTATGGAATTACGAATAAGCCACATTGTAGGAAACTACATACCGGGGAAACGTTTTAGTTTGCGTTGTACTTCGTGAGAGAATCAGTATACGTTGAAATTGTTATAAGGTTTAATTGTTTAAGTATAATCTCTGTTACTTGAGTGTTATAAACTAACCGTCAAACTTTTAGAACAACGCCTGTGGCTTGAGCACTAGCTACCTTGAGAGAAATGTTGCCTGCCTCGCGTTGCAAATTTCTTCTTTCGCCCTGCGCTTGTAAAAACCACTTGCGCCAGTTGCTTGCCCGGAATGTAGTAATTTTGAAGTTGCGAGGAAGAATTTTTTTTCCCTACAGGTATAGTTACTCATAACTTTTTATGTGCATTTCTTCGCCCTCGTCTCGACGACTTTTTTTTTTCCTCCTGTGGTAGCCGGCGTAAGATTAAAGCATCGAGCGAAAGTGGAGAAGGTGGGTAGCGTGGTAAAAATGCCCTTTTTCAGACGGGAATAATAAGTTACGCATCTTAATTAAGGGATCTCTTGATTACAGTGTAGATTTTATGTTCTTTTGCGGTTACAGAAGTAAGTCAACAGACCAGCAGTTAATTTGTTTCTAGACTTCAGTCGTACGTCATTTCCTTGAAACAGATCATGGTACGATAAAGAAAAATTAGTTAAAAATTTGGTTGCATTTCCTAAAGTTAAGTGGTTACCTAGTTTTTATGCAATTATAAAAGTGCTTTGAATATATTATTTGTTTTTATTTTGTATCAACGTATTTTTTATCGGTTCCTTCAGCAAAACGAGTTTTCACTGTGTTGCGACATATTGTTTATAGGGCAACTGTGCTAATGTCAATTTAATTTGTACCTACTTTATGTTTTATGCCATTCATTACAAGCTAATGTATAAGCTGTACTATCATAATTATTTATTCATGTCACTTTTAATTTTATTTACTAACATGTCATTTATAAAGTTTACAATAATATTATCAGCGATATTTACACAATAAAAACTTTATAAATGACATGTTACTAAATAAAATTAAAAGTGATATGAATAAATAATTATGCTAGTACAGCTTATACGTTAGCTTATAATGAATGGCATAAAACATAAAGTAGGTACTAATTAAATTGAAATTAGCACAGTTGCCTTAGAAAACAATATGTCGCAACACAGTGAAAACTCGTTTTGCTGAAGGAACCGATAAAAAATACGTTCGTCAATGTCACAGTTCATCAGACATAATAACAAAGAATAACAAATGTATTGTATCCTCATGCATAATAACAGAGAAATAAATCGCATTGTATCCTCAGAAGTTAACGTTTGAAAAATGTCAATTAGAAAAGTTTTGCACTGAAAGAAATATTTTTGGGAACTGAACCCTTCCATTGATGTTGTAGTGAATACAATTTTTTTTTTTTTAGTAATTATTGTTTCAGTTGTGACAGTAGTGTACAAATATGTTTGTGTGGTGTTCTACAAAACTATTTTGGAGAGGTAATACTTACCCGCCACGTAAACAACGTTAATTTGGGGTGGGAGAGTAGGTCTGTGATTGGTCAACTCGCTTAGAATTTCAGTGAGCACACAATTTTCGTTGACTTAAAAAAAAATACAAGGTCGTAACATTTATGACGTCTTTTTAATGTACTGAGCAGTGTCAACCTGAAACGTAAATTACTTAGCAGAGTTTTATGAGATTAACAAGTAGCGTTATGCAAAGAACGCAATTTTAAAACGTGCTCACTTTAGCGAGAGCAGCCTGTACTTGAGAACACATTCCTTGTGTATCTTGCTAGGCGTGTGTGCTTATATTTCGGCATACAGTTGGGGAGATGGTATGTTTAACCAGGCTGTGCTAGCCGGATTCATTCCATTCCACGGAAGATGGATGAATGTTTGCGTGTACCCGGCCCCTCCCGCCGCGCAGGAAAGTAGGTGCGGCGTGTTGGTACGCAAACCGACGCCCCGCGTCTCACCTCGTACAAGCAATTAAAGATGCAAGCTAACGACACGCCCGGGATCCGACGCCTAATTAGCACGCGGCGATGCGTCACGGCGCTTATTAGCGGCGCGTCTGTCTTGCGTGATGTATAGCGTGTTTTGTTCTATCACCTCTCCTACCCCCCTCCTCCCCCGCTTGCCACAGTGTATCTTTCTCCCTGGAGACGCGCGCTGCGAGATGCTGTGTATTCTGACGTCGCGACGATCTCCGAGACCGGCGAGTGTTTTATTAAGGCGACCGCATTTCGCGTGTTCCAGGTCTAGCAGTGCGGACACTAAGGGTTACACAGCACTCATATCGCGCCTCGCCTTAGCCTCTAAGCGCATGTCACTGAACTGGTGGTTGGGAAACGGTCTGGTGTACGAACATTTCCCCTGTACCCTCTCCTCAAAAAGTTACCACCGGCTATTTTCACCTCTATTAATTTCTATCGATGACTGGTATATCATTCTCTCCATTGGCGGGAAAATTAAATTTGGTCGAGCTTTCTCATTGGTCAACATATTTCCGTGGCAGCCATCTTCTTTTTTCGCCCATTACGGCTCCGAACGAAGTGGAGAGAGGAAAAATACTGGTCATCGACGTAACTAGATCGTGCTACACCATACATACAGCCAAATCGCCGACGTTCTGTGGTCGTCCATCATCGTATAATATAAGATTAAATATATAAGTGTTCTGTGGACGCCTATATATTTTACGTTATTCTGGAGAAAATATTTCCAACCTGAAATCTACCGCAAAAACATCAATTTTCGCCATTTCATGCGCATGGAAAATAAGCTACGAAGATTATCGGAGGGGCTGGAGTGGGTTTTCGACACGTGTAGCTTCTCCGCATGCTGATGCAAAGACCACGAATGGTTTCTATAAGAATTCTTTGGAAAAATTCGAGACTGTGTACAGTGATACTTGGCATAGTTCTCCTACAAACAATATTTGATTATGTTTTACTTATTTTCGTAACAAAATATGTCTGTTCTTACGGTGCATAAATAAACAATACTGTGGGGTTTACTGTCACGGAAAAAAATATAGGACACAAATAAATGTAAGTGTCAAAACAGTATACTCGCTGACAAGGTGATATATAACACATGACTGTGCCTACATTTAAATGTATCTGTATTGTTGACTCAGCTCTCTGCAGGTGATGTCAAATAAGTCTAGACGAGAGCCAGTTACATTCGCGACACGAGCTTACAGTAGATTGGATTGTAAATTGGCCCCAAAATAAATTTTTCAGGCGTCTAGTGATACGCCGTAAACACGAACAGCCATGTTTGTACTCGCAGCAGTGTAAGAGACTTCGCCTCAGTGTACCTCGCCAATATAGTGTTAGATACGGCGTTTGGAGAAAACGTTAACTAAACGGTGTTGATGGGCGGTAACTTATACGTTGTTCACGATTAAGTAAACACGTTTCGAAACAGTCTTGTTGAGAATGAGAATAATAATATGTTACTGTGGTCTTAGAAGTTATATTTTTAGTACGTTAAGATATAAAAAGTGGCAGAAATATACATATTGGCTAAAATAAGTAAGTAACCAGGGTTTCAGAAGTGCCCACTTTTACGCGAACAGTATTTAAAAAAAAAACAGCTGTGTGAACGAATATTTTACCAAGCTATTACATTTTTAAACTTTTTTTTCCCGCTACATCGCAATCTAGACACGTGTATTTCTGCGTCTGAAAGGGTTAATAAGAAAAAACTAATCCGGTACATACTTCTTGCGAAACAACTGCCTGAAGAAGCCGATTTTTGCCAAGATTTAGAGTTTTAAAAATAATGTTTCCAGTGTGAGTGATGTCTTAAAAATCATTTTCACAAGTGGTCTGAAGTTTTTTTTGTCCATTAATAATTTCCAGATTGTTTGCCATAGTTAATTTAAGTATTTGTCATCATCCAGTTAAATTTTATACGTAGGCGTATGTTTTAGGATACAGGTAGTTTTATTGTCATTACTTTGGCGTTCCGAACATCGATTATAGTCAGTCGGGTATTAAATTTGCATAACTTATTTTCGTTATTTGAATTTCATCTGTTTTGTTGTTCTTCCATGTCAGGTAACGCGGAAAATGTAAAGGATGGATTTAAATAGCAAATATGAGTGACACATTTGTGTAACAGAACTTGTGTAGGCTATAGATGTAGAAGATAGATATTATATAATATATAATAAAATAATAGTTGAAAAAAATACCATAAATTCAAATAATAGCTAATAACTGTTCTTCAATACTGTATACTTGAATCATTTGTTTAAATTAATTTGTGACAAACTTTAAAAACTTAAATTTCAGTTTCCAATTGGTAAAGAAAGAATGTTCACGCAAATAAATAGTCGTCACACAAAAACAAACTACATAATACTTTTTGACAGACAAATTCAACAATTGTTTTTTTTTATCATGGACAATGAACATCATCTCCCATAACCAGAAACAATTAGAATATATACTTTGTTTATTTCTTCCAAGAAGGAGTTGTCCATAGACAAAATATTCTCTCTGAAAGTTCATGCCTGTAATCTTATCAACATTAAATTAAACATAGTAAATAAATGATTTCCCTATTTGCCTTCTCGTTCATAAAAAAATTAAATTTAGTCCGAAAGAAAATAGAAAATGTTTAACATTTATGACAGGTAAATAAATATCTTTTAAGCATAGAAAAAATAAACAATAAATAAAAATATTTACATCTGTAGCATTCTTACAGTTTAATGCAGTATATCGTTTAAAAACCTTGCATGCCATTAAAACATACTGTGTGCATTCCTACATAGACGCTCAGTTATCATGATTTTGTACATGTTTATAAGGTTCTTTGGTACATAATTTCACTCCACGAGCTACAATTCCGAAGTAAATGCAGTTTTGACAAGTATGTCCGTTTCATGATGATTTCTCTGTTGGCTAACATATGTATATATCCATCCTACTTCCATTGAATTTATTTTGTAACTCAGAACTTACTTTTCTTTAAGAGGACGATATCAAGGGCGCGGTCTACCGCAATTTTCATCACCATTTATTATTTTTTATTTGTACTAGATATTTTTTTTCTTATTTTAGACACAAAATGCGACTAAATTTGGCTCGTACGAAATTTTTTTTTATCTCTCATAGTTTTCGCGTAATGGCTTGTTAAAGTAATATTTTGCACGTTTCCGTTTTAAGGACTACACTTAAACCAACTGATATACCAAACTAAAAAAAAAATTACATTGGTTAAAGACATTGCAGGCTACAGTGCAATGCTCATAAAAATAAAGAATAAAAATTAATTGTAATTTTAAAAAAAATATTTTTTTAATTTTTCTTTTTAGTTTTAGCATTTATTTAAATACAAATAATTTTTAATCTTTATTTTTATGAACATGACATTTTACCCTAAAATGTCTTTATCCACTGTGATTTTTTTGAGTTTAGTATAACAGTTGGTTTTAGTGTAGTCCTTAAAACGGAAACATACAAAATATGACTTTTAACAAGCCATTACGCAAAAACTATAAGAGAAAAAAAATTTCATTGGAGCCAAAATTAGTCACATGTTGTCTCAAATAAGAAAAAAATATCTGGTACAAATAAAAAAAATTGTGATGAAAATTCGAAACGTTTATGCTGTTTGGTTCGTTGTTTCATGATAAATGCCCATACGTATAAATGAACATACCTCAAATTGGGTAATATTAAGTTTCTTAAAATAGTCACGCAGTTGCTTTAGTGAAACGTTTAGGTGTAACAATTAAAACTTTCAACGAATGTTTTGTAGTGTTCGGTTAGTCCTTGTGGTTGAAATCCGATAGTAGTTTTAACTATAAAATAACGAATTATTTACAATGCACAGGAGCTAGTTGGGAGATATCGCGAACCTTGTTCATAGCCAGCGACCTCGCGGATTCCAAGAACCCGTATTGCGAATTATTCGCACGTCTGCTCCTCCGACGTCTGTTCCAGTTAGCCAAGTTAACACGTTTAATGCAGGAATATTTTCCTTGCGCCTCTCCCCACTCGAGAGCAAAGTAAAGAAATCATCCCCGAACTCCATGGCGGGAGCAGGAGGTGGAGGGGCTTGTCGAGTTGGGGGAAAACTTTCCATCTGGAAGTGTTTTGTGGGAAAGTTGCTCCTCGAAATCCTGACACCACCCCCCAGCTAACCCTCGTGAAGCGAAGCGACGATTCGTTAGGCGGAATACGAAATGCTTTGCGAGAGTAAAGGGGAGCACGCCAGGTTTCACAGTTCGTGTTGGTTTGCTGATGCCACCAACTCGATATATTGCAATCCATCGGAATATTTCTGCTTGAAATATTTTATAGAACCGGTAAAAAGTATACAAAAATCATAGCAAAACCGTAAACTTTACAGTTTCTCAGTAATGGATTTTCCGTTAAATAGTTTGTACAAATTCTACCACAAAGTTGAGGAATCAGCGTTACCTTTTTTTTTTTTTTTGTAATAATCTTAGATTCAGTTTTATTTGTGAACAATTCAACATCAATGTAACACAGAATATGTAATGATAGAATTTATGCCGTCACAGCCAATAATTTGCTAATTCGGTAACGTCGTATGAAACCGTCCAACGTAATAAATCACTATTATACTCGGGACGTTTCTACAGGGTAGACTACTAACGGCATCTTAACTTTAAATAAACGACAGAGTGTGAATTTTAATAATGAAACTCATGTATATTTCATTCCTTAAATGTAATAATTTTGAGTTGACGTATGTCATTCTCCGTTAAAACAAAGCGTGTTTGCCTTTAGCTCTTCGCAAATTTAATGGTAAAGTATAAAATTGCAATCAAAATTATTTAAATTAATGTATTCACTTATATATATATGTTTTCAAATTCTACGTTTCTTTAAATAGCGTTGAAGGTTTTTAGTGTAATTTAACGGAGACAATTTCGTTAGAAAGTGATGGGTTTATATTTTGGTCAGGGTGAGGGGTGATACGATGTGAGTATGGAGCAGCGCCGGAATGAGGTGGCGGGGGAAACGGGAGATCGTCGAGAAATCCATACAGTTTGCTAACCTAGAGTTCAATGGTGACGTGATAATGTCCGGTATATAGGCAATACTTAGCTGTTGTATGTTCATAAACTAGGGCCGTATTCGATTTGCTGCTGAGATGACTGGCCAGCAGTAGACTGAATGGCATGCTTATGAGACCCCAACGGTACTCGGCAATCTCAGAACTTAAACTCAAATTGTGCGCTGACGTGTTAAATTGCCAGTAGGAAGAAAAGCGTCTGCATTCAACCATACATAAACTTCGACATTAAACAACAATGCTTATATAAAATTACAATGATTTTAAGCACATTGCGAGGAATATGTATTATTATACATCGTAATATTATAATATAATAATCATAATATTTTCAGGTAATTCTAGTGACAACATTAACGTCTCATCCTTTCTCAGGGGCGTCAATTCAGGTTTTTCTAGGGGGGCGGGGGGCAAGATTTTTTTTTCTGGCGGCAGTGACCTTGTTGCATCGTTTTTATTAATTAAGCATGCATAAATTAGATACTTTAGTAATAAAACTTCAGTTTTATGTGCTTAAGTTAGCATTATTTAGATTAAAAAATACAAAAAATATATTTAAACACATAAAATTCTAAATCCAGGGTGGGGGCATTTGCCCCCCTCCCCCTGTATACCCAAATGACGCCCCTATCCTTTCTTAAACACTCTTGATCGCATAACAGTATCGTTATAATTTAATGGCTTGATTCATATTTTTCCTTCACATTTATGTCATCTGCTTTTACTGAGCGATCTCCTCTGAACTTCATTTTATATAGCAGGAAGTGACGCATCATGTAGTCTCCAACCCAGACACTATTTCGCAGCTTCAGCATCTAAAAGAACGCTCTTCAGTAATCTCAGTTGCTGTCAGCAGCAAATTGAAACGCGACCTAAAACAAAGCGCAACGACACGGACAGTGTGCGACTAGTATTGCCAACATAACAGGAAATATCGTATAGCCGCGGACATACTTTGTGTGTGTTTTTAAAGGAAGCAGTAGGTGCTGGTCACTTGCATCAAAATAATATTTTTTTTTAGTTTTTGTATCCTAGTACGACGTACTTGGTATGACAACCGCATAAATAACCATGTAACGTATCACAGTTAAATTTGTAAAGGCTGGTCACTCCAAATATTTTGTATTTTGGTGAACATTTTGAATACTGCATTCTGTGGTATATGCTAGTTTAAATCTTGATAACATTAACATGTTTAAAAAAATAGTTTTCGGTAGCATTCAAAATATGTATTTAAAGATCGCATTTCAAGGACGGGTACCTCCGTCGTACAGGATGAGTCTTAATCGGACCCAGGCCCATTGTTACAACTGGCCAGATTGGGCTATTGCCCAGGGTGGCAGCTAGGAGGGGGCGGGCGTGAGGCGCTACTCGAAACAATATTTTATTTATTTTTCTTAAATAAAATCATTAAATAAATACTAAATACAAGCTTTGTAATTTTATCTCTGTTCATTAGAAATGCAAGTTTATTAATGTTAAGAGAGAGAAATTTTTTCGTCCATCTGATTGTGCGCGCATGAAATTATAATTTAAGGAGTGGTGGGGAAAGGGTGAGTTTATCTAAACCCGGGGCCTCATCAGACCGACACCTTTTGGGAGACGATTCCTGACGACAAAATATGACAATAACACTTGGAGATTTACGGTTTAACATTATTATTAAAGGAAGTGCGCAGAATGATCCTGTACGTATATAAGAAACTACGTTATGGTAGGGACCAATTTTTCGTGTGAAGTTTATGTGATCGAAACTGTTCAAGTATTTGTATTTCGTAAAATCATCCCTTTATTATTAATAAGATCTTTCGATGCGTCATTGTAATTGTAAGAAAAGTGGTAACCGTGCATTTTAATAAACATATTTTGATACGTTAAGAATAAAATGGTTGATAGACACAAAAAAGGTCTCCTTGGTGTGACACACTGAGGACACTGATTCGCATTGAAATTAATTTTGTAATAATTTCAAGGTTAAATTTCTGAATATGCTGTATATTTCTACGTGTGCGAAAGCCTTTCCCGTGCAGCGCGTAAATAATTACGTCTTATACTTTGGCAAACATTCTCAGTAACATACACTCTAAATTTTTTTTTCTTCGCCACAACACAACTTTTGTTTGAATATGAGCCACTGCAAATTAGTTTCGCCGCAAAGGATATTTTTGTTTAAAGTGTGAAGTAAGGTTAGCAAAAATGTTTTACTGTTAAAATAGTTCAGTTTTTTTTTGTAATGCTAGTTGTAGCTATTTAAATACATACTTACGTTGGAAAAAATATTTCTACAGTGAATATAAAATAACCCTTTTACTTTAAACTAAACTGAAATTTGCTTTGCGGTAAAGCTAGGCTGCAGTAGTTCATATTCAAACCAAGATTGTGTTGTGTAAAAGAAAGTGTTTTTGACGTGTATAGTAGCTACGTTTGCTATAAAAAAATTTTCATACAAAACACTCGGAAAGTCCAACCAATGAACTTAATCTCTTGACTGTGATTTCGTTTGTAGTAGGTATATGGCACGTTCTGACTTTGAACGCGTACGCCTGGAAGATTGTTTACACCAACGTGTCTATTTTACGGTTCTGTTTGCGTGCTGAGGTTTTCTGTGCTCTCTACGTCGTTTCATCTTCAGAATTTCGCGTGCCCGCAGCTATCTTGGCGCGATCGTATCTTGGAAATACCCGGACTTTAAAGGCGACTTTCACTCACCTCGCCACATGTCTCGTCGCCTCAACGCGCAACGCACTCAACTTCGCGTTGGCCACACGGGTGGACGAAATTTCAAACATTTGCACTGTACAAGGTTTTTGCAAAACCGCATACCGGTGTTTTGGGTGAACAGTTGTCACATCTATAGGAACAAGAAAAGTTCTTTGAACTAAGGTCCGAGAACGCATCGTTAAAGTTACTGTACTACAGGTCTCAAAACTTACATGGCGTTTAGGCTGGATAATGTTAGTGTTGAATACTACATCTGACAACGTCTACCGTCCAATTAAATACGATTCGTCGGGTACACGGTTGCCAATGCTAGCTCTAACGGCATTACTAAATAACGCGATCCAGCCTGCACGATATGTACTGTATGTGCATCATGTAATGTAAATTATAGTGCATAAATTGTGCATTTTTGGACATATGTTCATATAATATTTTTAGTTGAGGTGTATGGATTGTACGTATATTTACATGTACCGTCCTGTATTTTTATGATCGTATAATAGAAACAAAATTATGTTGTATGCCGAAATACAGTTGTAAGAGCTAAAACTGGCTCTGGAAACGTCAATTTTAGTAATTTTCACTATCGCAGAAAACAAATAAGAAACGAAAGTACAAACTTGTCGGTCGTGAAAGGATTCGTAAACGCTATTCAGAAAACAGACACCATGTATACACGTGTAATGATTTTCAAACAAAGCAGTATTTTTCTCTGAAATTATTTGCAACGCACTTCTTTTTTCACTGTAATACAGTCAGCTAGTTCTAGTTTCATGTTAAAAGTATATTCGATTTAGTGTCTGACGAAAAACATTCAAAAGACATAAATTGTAGTGAATGTAGTGTTTTTTTTTCATACCGGCAATTTTCTCTACAAGTGCGTAGTTTTTAAGTTAATAAGTAAAACCTGAAAAATATTTTTTTTCCGCAGTTTTCTCAAAACGCATGTTTTTTTAGAATGTACGAAAGTTGTAATTTGTAATCGGCATCCCAAAAAATATCGAACGATAGATAAAAAAAAACTTGTTTCCCTGGATTTTTCCCTTTTTTTATTTTTAGTGTTCAGACTACACAACTGTTACTGCCATACTCTCTTGTTTCTACTTTTTTTAGCGACATTTAGTTTGTACGCCTAAACGATATCATTCACAAAAATATGTTTGGCAGTTTTGTTTAAAATCGTCTTCTCCATATTGCCTGTTTTTTTTCAAGGCAGTAAATACTATGGTTTTACCTAACTATGTGATTAACGAAACTCTAGTTAGTTGACTTTGTAGATGAAATCGTATAATTTCTTGTTTTGAAAAAATTTAGCTATCACGACAAAAACTATTTTAAACAAAACTGCCAGACAGATTTTTGATATCTACTCTCGTTTAAGACTAAACAAATAATAATTGTAAAAATACAGTAGAAAAAAGAGAGCGCGTCTTCAAGTTGTCTAGTTCGTGGAATATAGTGTAGACACAGGCGTCTCTAGCTTGGAGGAGTATCTGCAGCAAGCATGCTGTCCGTTGACATCGAGCTAACTCTCTCCAGTGTAGTCATGAGTTCACTGTGAATAGAATACCTTCCAGCTGTAGTCTTATCCACAACTGTACTCGTATTGGCATGCTAACAACGTAACAAGTATGTTGACAGAGGATAAGTTAGTGTAGGTCTGTGTCTCGAAAATGGCATGTTACCAAGTCACTAGCTCGCTAATACTGATTCAGATTATTTGGCGATAACAGTTGCACTTTGTCATTTGATAAGCGTTTTGAATACGTTTTAAGGTCTACGAAAACATCTACCGTGAGTAGTAATGAAGGTTTCTTTGCAATAATTGAACCAAGTGTAACTTAGTGTAGGAGAACGAAAACCATAGTCGCGTTGTTGGTCCGTTTACTTTGGTTGCATTTTCATCACCATGGTTATTTCTACTTTTTGTGATAGGATAAGCAGTGAGCAGAAAAAGGAAATTATGTTAGGGTTTCTAAAGCTACCACTGTTAAACCGATAACGAATTACAACCGTTTTTGCGTCGCATTTCAACGTCTGTTTAGTACACCATAGTTCGTGCATTTAGTGCTTACTACTTTGCTGCAAAACGAACACGTCCGTCAAGTTGATTGGCTTTTTACATATATAACCAGCAGTGACGGCCAGTTATACATCTCCCTCTGGCGTAAAGTTTGTGTGTTCACGTGTTCTATGAATACAACGCTTTCCTTGAATACATGCACTGCTTATACAGGCTGTCGCAAAAGAACTCGTAAGTTTTAAATTGTCCTTTATTATGTGATGAGTTTAACGGTCACAGCCTACTACTCCGTCGTAAATTAATGGTGTTTACCGTTATTGTGTTACATATTGTTTAAATTAGCTTTTTTTGTGTATGGTAAACTATCCCAAATACTGCTTAGGCCTACTTGCGTTTCTTTTGTACCATCGTGTGGTTAAAACTATTCTTTATTCGTATGCTATTACCAGTTTAATATGCATGAGATTTATAGGTTAACTTTATTTTGAAACCAGTTAAGTTGTATGTATTGAATCAAAAATAGATGATTTATGTGTTTTTGAATCAGTAATAAATCGATGCTGGACAAATATAAGGTACTTTACTGTCCACGTGACTAGTGGACTGTTAGCTTCATCTCGAAATTGACTCAGCCGCACTGTAAACGACTCGCAGACTTAACGAACGAATAATCAACAGACAGGTGTTTCCGAAATACGTTCGACCCACCCCGGCCCACACGAATGATTTGCCGAGAGAGCCCGCTGTTCGAAAAAAAAAAAAACAGTGACAGGTAACAGATTTGTACAGCTGTAATTTAATAAAATCATGCAATGTCAGAGGGTCGGAAGAATGCTCGCCTCGTATCCAATCGTCCAATTATGTGGCGATTAATCACTGTCAGGGGCGTAAATCCTGTGCCAGGCACGCCGGGCTTCCCTCATTGATGAATAGAGCGCAGCAGCGACAATATAAGCACTTTTAATTCTTCATTTTTCTCCAGTGTCTCTAACGAGCCGCTACACCCCTTGTTCCCTTCCCCAGGCTGTTCCCTCACTCGGTAATTTTTTGTTTTTATTTTCTCTTCGTGTGTGGGCATCACAATTACTCACTTCATCAAGCGCTAATTTCGCCCAGTGGATTAATCCGTTCCAATTGACCTGCCATTTGTGGTCTGGCTTGCCCTTCCCTGGTCGCTGCAGCAGGGCAAACAATGGTCGGTGTGTTTTTGGGCGAGGGGAGGGTGGAGGGTATAAGGGCGTGGGGTCAGTTGACCTGTCCGGGGTCAGGCCCTTGTGACTGGGCGCCATGTGTAATCTGCTGCGAACTTCGCACCACCTTTTCGTATTGTCCTTACTCGTTATGATCTGTGCATAGAATACGACGAACTGATATGCATGTATCACTAGGGCGTTTCCGTCTTCTGACTGGCAGTATTGGAGATGAAAGTCAGGTTTTTTTTTGTTTCGACGTTACTCAGCTGTTTATTTATCGGTTTCGGTGCTTCGTGAGTGAAAATACTTAAAGGTTCCACGAATCACTAGAGAAAGACCAACATTCTAATACCAGTGTTGTCCGAAAAAGCAAGCTTTGTTCTTCCGTTTTTCTGTTTTTATCGTTGTATCATTTGTTTAAGCAATTTCACCTATTATGTACGCCTGTGTTGTATTTTGTCTTTTCTGTTGCTTCCACTTCTGTCGCCATTTTCATTTTGCATATTTTCGGAGTTGCTTTGTTTATATAGTAATAATTTCAGATGTGACGAACCTCGACTTATTTAACATTACAAATTTGTTATCGTGTCGAATTCGTTGTATCATATTGCAAATTTTATTTTTTTCGGCTTGCGACATAGTTTTTTCAGTGATTTATACCCAGGTATGCCTATTTGTTTCACTTCACGATCTGCAACAATTCTCAAACTTTCGGTCGTGCCATTTTATAAATAGATCGATGGATTCTGAGCAGGATTTCGAACAGTAGATAATGTAGCAATGTCTATAGTCTCTTACGTGGCCACTAAATACATAGTCACAATATTACTAGCAGTGCACTAATTTGCTTTAATAATCTTATGATGGTAAGTTGTAAGTGGTAAATGCTGTGTTGTTGCTACGTCAAGGGATGTTCCTGTTTTACGATAGTGAAGTAATTTAAATGATTCGTTAAAAAAGCGTCGAATAAAAGTTTCGAAGATATGGTCAAGACTATAAACTGACCCTTCAATTCCTTATAATTGTTTCTTTACTGTTTGAGTTGAAGTTCGTATGATGTGTAGTGCGACAAGAGCATATCATTGGACTTTGAATGCTTTACTGCATATTACAGATCAAATTTCTCGTCGGTGAAAGTTGGTCAGACCCAAAGTCCTTGGGCGACAGTTTTTGCGCAGTGCTGTACCTACAGCCCGGAGTCGTACCCGGAACAAAAGGGTTGGCGAGGGAGTCCGTTCCGGAACCCGGAATGTCCAGGGGATGTCCCATCCCTTCATCGTCATGCCGGTCCGGTCTGGAAGGTGGGGGGTTGGGTTTTCGGGTAAAGTGAGGTGGGTGTAGTTACGCCAAGTTCGCGAAACCAGCGTGTAAATGCTGAGGGGAGGCTAGTGGGTTCCTTTTTTTTATTCTGTGGCAGGGTTCGTAGCCGTCCTCGTCTTTTGTGTCGTCCCGCGCTGTTCATCCGCTTACAAGCCTGAAGCCGCACACGAGTAAATGCCTCAGACTAAACTAGTTTCTCTCCAGCCCTACCCTTCGCCCTTATAGCTTTCCCTTACTCTCCTTTCCCTCGCAAACCGAATAAAGTCTAGTGGGGGAGTCCACATGCGTGTGTCGGCACGGTGCGCCGTTTGACTTCAAAGCACAATCAGCTCGACCGACTGTCTCGGCCAACGCGATTATATGGACGCGGCTCAAAAACGACCGGCGCATTTAAATCGAGCCGGTAAGCATCCCCCCCCCCTTTTCCGACCTTAGGAGGGGAAAAGCTGAAATGGAATTATTAGATAGCGGTGGTACGGAATTGCCCGGTCTTCACGGCAGATTTCGTTGAATGGTCTGCATGCTTCAAATTTTCCACTTCAAATGTTTCCGCTTTTCTGGTGGTCGTTTGAAAATATACCTCGAGTTTCTCATTCAAACTAGGCATGCTAGAACTATTTTACATTGAACTGTTGAGAACAGCAACCACATTGTTTTGTTGCCCTTTAAATAAATAAATAAATAAATATATATATATGTATATATATATATATATATATATATATATTAGCAGGAATACCTCGTAGATATGCTGTCTGAAATTTTTGCACTACGCGTAATGATATTTACTTAGTATATTACACAAACTTGCACGAATGTGTGTTAATAATTGGTCCTTATTTCCAAAGCTTTGAAATTTTTTTGTGTGATCATCTGAACTTGTTTGTATGTATATAACAATTTTACAAGTTTCACGCAGATTCGATAATATTAATTGGTAGCTTACATTTTAAATTCACATTGAACCTAAGTAAAAGTAGGCCTGATGTCAAACAAATAACTTGCTTCTGTCCACAACCGTTCAAACTGATAAGGCAATGAATGGTAGTATACCTCCACTTCTGAGTCTTAAAATTGCCCGAATGAACATTATCACGCTAGGCAATACGTTGAGTAAAGGTAAGTGATAGGAAACCACATAGACTATTCTTTAATAGCAGCCGTCAATAAACACACAGGCTATTTGCTAAGTCACTACGAAGTAGTTGTATGTTTGTTTATTCGCTTTGCCTTTTTTTTTATATTAATTTGCTGAACTGACAGTGCGTGAGAGAGAAACTCTGTCTCTAATTTTCAGTTAGACCTTACTAATGACTTTTCTTGGCTAAATGGCTTCATTTGTACACAAGATAATCCAAGGAAAGAAATCTTCGACAGCATGAAATATTAATGTTTGCTATTTATATTGTAAGAAACATAATTATGATTCCTGTAACATCTGTAGGAATAAATTTTTCTGAGCGTACCTTTGCTAATTTTCGATGTGTTAGCACGTAATTTAGTTAAATTTCACTGTAAATGTAATTTTTATCGGAAACAATTGTAGCGCATTATATGGGATAAATTCATTTTAATGTGTTTCTTAATAGCTAATATGTTATTTTTAAATGAGAACTACGTCGCAATTTTGCAATGTTATGGTGAGAAGGGTCGCTTGGCCACGGCACAAATACCTGTTTAAAATGGGCCACTTGAAAATATTGAGATTTTTAAATATTTGTTGCAATGGGAGTTTACAATTAGAATTTATTGATTTGTGGACCTACGCCATTGCTCATGTTTTGTTGATCAAAACTGTGTTGAATGACAATGTACAAAAAAGAACAAGAAAAAACAAATATAAAACACCTAAAAATAGAAAAAAAGCAATCCCGTAGGAATTATGACAGTTTTTTACATAATTATTATATTAGACAACAAAGAATTCTAAAGATAGAATTCAGTCAAATACCGACACTACACCCAGACACAAAAGACAGACACAAATATATAGAACCATATTTCAAATATGAAAAAAGATGGAAATAGACCAAACACGGTGAACAGTGGACAACAAACAAAAGACAATAGACAATAGACAACACAAGTTAAAACCAACCAAAAAATGTCTGAGTGTTATTCGATATTCGACTGAATTCTATCTCTAGAATTCTTTGTTGTCTAATATAATAATTATATTAAAAAA
This sequence comes from Medauroidea extradentata, assembly GCA_003012365.1. Lineage (NCBI taxonomy): Eukaryota > Metazoa > Arthropoda > Insecta > Phasmatodea > Phasmatidae > Medauroidea > Medauroidea extradentata. The sequence goes on from PNEQ01049712.1 coordinate 118,305, forward strand.
CTGACAGAATTCCTCTCGGATTGCTTTCTTTTTCTATTTTTTGTGTGTTTTATATTTGTTTTTCTTTCTTGTTCTTTTTTTGTACTTTGTCATTCAACACAGGTTTGATCAGAAAAACATGTGCATTGGCGTGTCTCCACAAGCCAATAAATTATAATTGAAAATATTGTTTCATATGGTTAAAATTAAAACTTTAGTTTTTATTTCACCTTTTTTTTATGTGTTGGATATGTCGTCTGTCGTTTAAGTAAGCATTATCCTCACTAATTGAAAAGTGGTGGGCACGAACCACTTATTAATCTTGCGCCCCAATTAAATGTACGAGATTTCGGCGTTACTGATTGTTCTTGAGATGTACGTTAATCGAGAAAAATGTTTTTCTATAGGCCATTCGGAATAAAGTGAGCACTAAAGATTTAACCTTTGAAAAAAATCACTAGCCGTTACTGCATATACATCACCACTAACAAGAGTTACTTTACTGCTTGTATGGTTGGTAGCGATTTATTGTACGTAGTTCCGTGTATTTTCCTATTTGAATACAACATTAGTGAAAGAACATATGACGAACTCG
>PNEQ01049713.1:0-33296 GCA_003012365.1 Medauroidea extradentata
GACGCAGGCTCCGAACGAACAAAAATACCCAGTTTTCACAAACGATTTCCTTGATATTCAATGCTATGACTACCAACTTTTATGGTACCATTTTGTTCATAAGAATTAGCACTTTTGTCCGATATGCTTAAAAGTTGAATTTTCCTATTCAGAAAGGAAGAACTAAACAGCCCAATTTTGTGTTTTGAAACATTTTTTTTAAATACTCAACATCGCGGAATATGAAATTTAAACTTATATATAAAACAAACCATCTTTATTCTCGTATGGTAAAAAAAATTAATTGTGTATCATTAATACTTTGGTTAATAAACGATTGCGAATTGTTATGTGTTTTTGAAGTTTTGAGGTAGGGTCCACAGAACCCTTAATTGTGAGCTTGAATCTGCGCATACAGTTATTGTAGGTTATTGCATCATCCTATCATTTCCACGGGTGTGAACTGTTGTCTGTTGGGCGTTGGCAACACTTACTTGTGTTCTCTTTAGCTAACATCTGTGGTGGACGTGATTTTCTGTTAACTAAGAGTACTCTTTAAACATTTTCGAAATTATATTTCACTTAAAAATTTTTTAGACATGTTTCATTACGTCATATTTTTCATGCCTGTAAGCATTTGCGAATTTTATTACCCATGTACCAGGTTTTCTTTTAAAGTACATACCAGCTTTTTTTATCATGTCAGTACCAGGATTTTGGAGACATCCCGTAAATGCGAAAATCCTTAGTACGACCCCGCCGTGAATGGAACCCGGATCGCCTTGGTGGGAGAAGAATGGTCTGACCACTCGGCCACCGTGGGCCTGCAAAAGTACGAAAATTTAGAGTTTAAGAAAGAGTTAAGAGATCTACAAGAACAACAAGGAACGTTTTGCCGTTTTGCTATGCTTCTCTTTGATGAAAATTACAGCGTAATAAAGAGACGCGTGAACATTATTTACTTACGTTTTTTTTCGTAATTTGGTTATTTTAAGTTATCCGTTTTACTTCAAACAAAGTTAAAAGGCTGTAGCTGTGTGTATAATTTGACTGTAATATTATAAAGTAATATGTATGAATTTCAGTTTCATGAAAGTAATCAAGATAGCGATGTAACTTTTGGTTTCATTGTTCTGTTTCAGGTAAGTGCCACGTGAAGCCTTCTACTCTATATATCTGCGATATATTGGTAAGTAACAGAATCTTATATGGAACCGCTAGGATAAATATGAGCTAAAAACTTGAAAATAACTTTTAAGAATAAAGTTTTTGTTCAACAGCGATTTGGATGTCCCACAACTAAGTTTAACTAAAATTAGAATAAGCTTAAAATGATAATGAAGTAATTGACCAAAAAACTAACGTTAATGTAAAAAAACGTAGGCTGCTCTGTACTTTGTCATAGTGACACCGTTGCGAACAGCTTGCGATAAAATTTTTAAGACGACTGGTGTCAAGCACCCTATGCTATTTTTTACATTAAAGTTAATTTTTTGATCAAATAGTTTGTTCTTATTTAGTTTATTTAAAATTAAGTTATACTGAATTTTGGGATATCGTGATGCTGTTGAACAAAATCTTTATAATATTTGAGATTATTTTCAACTTTTTAGCTTTTAGTGCTACAGAAAAGCGTGTTTTTTTTTTTTTGCTATACATAATTTGTCTGTGGAAAAATACGAAGAAAGAAGCTTTAGCCTGTAATTAATTCAACTCAAAAGCTAATTTTAATTTTTAAAAAGTCGTGTTAACAAGTATTGTAGCGACGTCTTTGGCATGCCGGTTTAACCACTTTTTTTTTTTGTTGTTTTTAAAATTATAAATAGTATATAGACACACATACACAAAATGGGGGAACAATATCTGCTGTCGATTTTGTAAACGTAACAACCTATGCAATCTAGCATGCGTACAAGTCAAACGAGTTTAAAAAAATAAGCGTGTAGCTATATATATTTTTGTTATAACTGAATCAGTTATAACAAATATATATATATAGTTACTCGATTATTTTGTCCCAGCTCAAGACGGCAACAACTCAAATGTAAGCCTTTTTATAAAGTTGTTTTTTACTAAGCGTGAACAGCTTTCATCTGTCAACTGTCAACTATGTACTTTTAGAACAAAAAAAAAAACATATTTACATTTACACTTTGAGATAGAAGTAATGCTGCGCAGTAGCCAGAAATAAAATTTTTAACTCCAGTACATCAATTCTAGAAATTTTGAGTTGTTTCAGTCTTGAACTAAGCCATCGTGATGATCTGGGTAAGAATACCAGATGCGTGAACTTATTGTGTTGTTTTCTATATTGTTAGTACGTATAAATATTATCAGATAACTGGTACGTCTGGGAATGGATGACAATTGAATTGAAAGATAAAATTGCGTTCATATACATAAACGCTGGGCCTGGTGTAGACAAGGCAAGTGCCATAATGGCTGCTGTAAAGGCTGGTGTTGGGGCTCTGTATTTGAAGCTCCAGCTGGCGTTACACCTGATGTGTGGTGTGATGAACGTATCAACCACCGAAGAGGCCACCTTCAAGTGTAATATTCCGCTATCTTTAATATTGTTCCCGTCTTGACATAGCGCAGATGTTATGTTCTTGATTGTCGTCTAATTTTGTTGCACCACCATTGTTTATATTCATATTTAACTAGTAACCATTAAAAGGAAAAAAGATATTTTCCTCTCCTGTCGTTGATTATAGAAATACTACAAGCAATATGTTGTGGTCGAATAGTACCAACTGTAGACAATGCACGAAACAATTTCCTCTAACTTGCTATAACACAATAAAAATATTGTAACGCGAATTGAAAACAGCAGCTTTATTAATACAGAATTAAAGGGGTTGTCCACTATTAACACCATGATATTTCATTTATTTCAAACAATTGTAAATAACTAAAACATTTTTTTAACAAAATGCTTTGAAAAAATTTGAGACTATGTACAGTCATATGGTACACACTTTTGCCAGAGCGTTTTTTTTAATAATGTACCATTTGCTAGCAAAAAAATTATTTTGCTTTAATTTGGCTTATTTTGACAACAAATTATGTGGTATTTCAGGGGCAAAAGTCTAAAAGTTCGTTTGGTGTATTTTTTGCAACAGAAAAATTCAGATACAAACGATGATATACAAGTGTTAAAACTGTAAGAATCAATTTTTGATATATGTATTAATTTGCGCTTAAAAACTTTTTTTTTTCGAAACCACTGCAAAACTAAAGAGCGATGCATTCTTAAGAGCTGATGTCAGTAACCATGGAGTCTTTTTAAATTTATTCCTACTTCAATATTTGGTAAGATTTACTTGAAAATATTTCAGTATGGGATTAGCTAATTGCCTTATCGTTCACTCCGCACATTGTATTCGACATATTGAAAGCGTGATTATGACATAATTAAGACGATTGTAACTATCCCTCACCGAACAATAAAGGCTAAATAATTTCTAGTACAAATTTAGACCAATATTATGCACCTAATAGTAAAATGTAAAGTTTATATTTAGAGACCTTGTCCAGTTATTCATCACACCATTCATTTATTATACGTGAATTATCATATTTTACAAAATAGCCGACACAGCCTCTTAATAGGCACCAAGACAAATTCACTCGCTCTCAGAAAGTGAATACCGTTAAATGGGGTAACTTTGCAGTGAATTTTTTTTTTATTTCAGTTAAAATTTGCTGCCTTTCAAACTGATGAAGACTTTACCACTCATCACTTTGTTTCGGTCTCTTACGTGCACATCTGTAGTTCTACTTCGTGGTCAGTGATTGGATATTTTAACTGTCACGAGCTTCCTCTCTCCCATATACTTCATAGTCCGATGAACCTCTTATTGGAGTAATCGGGTAAAACCACCAGGCTGGCAGAGTACCCACAATAGAGGGGAGGAGGGCAAGTTTTTATAAATGAGAAAACCGCTAGACTGGGTAACAACAACCGACAACCAACCCAGTACAAAAAGAACTTAGCGGATTGAAGATCCAGTGCGGCGCACTAACCTGTTCGCAAGACTGACAGATCTAGTATGTGGGAGGAAGGGGGGGCCGCGAGGGCTTCGGCCCTTTAAAGACTTGTCACGAGCCTTGGGGTTGTACCGGCAAATCACAGACGTGTGATGTTGCAGGAACTTTATTGTAATTGGCTCAGTCTAATGATGTATGGCTCTTCACATAGACACACTGCCAATAACCATGAAGCAGGACTGCAGATGTGCACGTACGGCACTGAAACAAACTGAGGTAAATTCTTTTCGCGAAATACAGGGGTTCCTACTTACACATTTCTGCTAAACAACAGGTACTTTAGAGTATATGTATCTAAAATCTGTTTATTAAATGAAATTAATCGGGCGGTGTAAAGTTACCGAGGGGAGTTAAGTAACCCCAGTTTACGGCAAGTAGATAGTGTTTGTCTCTCCTAGTTAGGATGACAGACGTGAAGGTTGTGTAGTTAACAGTTTTGATGTCTGTGCATGCCGCATACGTTTGTGATCGCTAACAGCTGAAGTATGTAGCAGTCGGCCCGTCAGCTCGGAGATACTTGGAGTGCTCGCAGTTAGTTTACAAGAGCTCATGCGGCGGTGACGATATTCTTGAGACACGCACCGGCGCAGTTTCAACCCGTGTTTGCAGACCTTGCTCGCAGACATTTTACGACCCCGCCCCACCATAAACTGGAGGGAGAGATGAGAATAAAGAATTACTGCGTCATGGCAGATATTTATTCGTCGTTATAATGATGTGTTTCCATCTCTTTCTTTAAATACGGCACGTTTACCGCGATGATCTTCAAACAACAATTTAAGTTTGCGGTCTCATTGGCGGGAAACGCGCTAATGCCTCTGCGGTGTGAAGGTCGGGTGGAATTAAACCTAGACGTGTGACAATGTTTCAAAGTCTTCGCTCAGGTCGTTTGTGACCCGGGACCTCTATGCGCGGGATTATTCAGAGTCAGGATTCCCCACCATCAGGGGTACACAGTTAGCTTTCCCAGCACGAGATATTCAACAGTGAATGGACCAGGCAGACATGGTCGTACCACATAGTTAATAATACTGGATGCAATATGTCACTAGAATTGTTATATTATGTTATAAATTAGTGGCCGTACTGATTTAATACTGCTGTGCTGATAATCGGAGTTGAAATTACAATCCTCGAAAATTAATTTAAATAGAAAAATCACTTTATTTTAACAAACTACTTTCTGAATAGTGCCTAAGCAATGTTTGATATTGTAGTTTTTATTTTATTGAAAAAAAAAAACACGCTATTGTAATTTTTTTTGCCTGTTATTGGTCAGCAGACAACTAAGCTGTGTCAGAAGTACATCACCCAATCATACTTGTTGCAATAAACTACAGCGTTTTAAGGACGTTGGACCCGTAAAAATTCAAAATGTTATATTTGTGCCAAACACTGTTCAACTTTTACACGTCAGATAACATGTAATTTCCCCGAATAAAAAAAAATTAGGGCCCATAGTTTTAGCATGATCACCTATCAAAGTCACAAAATGGCAGTTGCGGTGTAGCCAAAATAATAAAAAATAATTAACTTGCAGAAACAAGATAATTCGTATCGATACTTAATGATGTGAACTACTTCAAGACACTTTTGTAAACACAAAGCGATATATTTTTGTATTTTTAAAAAATTGATGAAAATGAGCAAATTTTTGCATAAGTTTGACTTTCGGCTACTACTGAAATATTCAAAACGAACTTTTGTCAAACATGTCATGAAATGCATTGATACACTGACTTTCAGTTCCCGTAATTTTGAATTCATTAGTTCATTACTTTTTTTGATTTTGGCTGCACCGCAACGGCCATTTCGTGACTTTGATGAGTGATTTTGCAAAAACTACGGGGCCTAATTTTTTTTTATTTAGAGAAATGACATATTGTCTAATGTGGAAAAGTTGAACGGTGTTTGGCACAAATATAAAAAAATGAAATTTTACGGGTCCAACGCCCTTAAGGGGTTTGTTGACACAAGACATTTTCGCGATATATCATCATCTCTATACGTGACATAACGTTCTGGCGCACCGTTCTATGTTGGTCTCCTGTCTTCCTCTCTCTCTCTCTCTCTCTCTCTCTCTCTCTCTCTCTCATCCCTGTGACAGGTTCAGTTTAATAGTGTAAGTTAGTTTATGCCAGTTCAAAATATAAACAAATACCTGGGCGCTGAATTTGAAAAATACTGTTTTGTTCAGAGCATACTGTACAATGCAAATAACACGTGGTGCTGCCATTACTCTCCCTGCCCATACAAGTGTGCTGATTATAATTAGGGACTGGTAGTCATCGTGAAATATAATAGTTTCAAATTACTTACGTGGATACCTGCAGCACTACTTCGTGGTTATCTGCAGCACGTCTTTGTGTAGAGGCGTCACTTATTTGACTGAGCCAATGAGAAGAAGGTTGCTGAGACATCGCACGTCTGTGATTAGCGGGTTGAAACACAAGACACTTAGAAAGACATCCAGTCACTGACCACGAAGCACAGCTACAGGTAAACACATAAAGCATTGAAACAAGCCTCTAGTGATAGTACTAGCCTTCCTTTGGGCACAGAATAGATAGTAATACAGACGTTTAATGACGTGGTGGCTCGTTTGATACCGGAGAACTTCACCATTGACTGGCTGCCCGAGACTGTTGATGCCAGCCCGTGTCTGATTGGCCCCTGCATGTTACGGCAGGTTTCCTATTGGCCTGGCTGCCGAGTACCAGAGCAGCTGCCTCACGCTGATTGGCAATTGGTGTTTCCACCATATTGCTGGCCAGGGGAAGCCATTTTGCTGACGTGTGTGACTGAGTTCGCTGGCCTACCGGCTATTTCACTTCTGTATTTCTAAATGTGCTGTGCGTTGGGCGAAGTTGGAAACAAATGGCAGCAGCAAGCAGTCACACATATTATCTGTGCTTGCCCACGAAGACTATGTAATGAAGCACGAGGGCGACAATGGGCCAACCACATCTAGTGCACTGTTGTATATGTGATACTCTTGCTGGGTTGTGGTGGGTTGAAACAGAGAAAGTGCTTCCAAGAAGGAAAAGCTTCGAGGTGAACGTGTCTAGATTCTTGGCAGCATGACCCTTCGCAAAAAAAATATCAGTAGAAAGTGTGCTTGCTGGATTAGCCTACAGTCATTTTATAACGTGCGCCAACGTAACAGGAGGATTACGTGAATGTGGTACACGAGAGACGAGCTTGTTTACGATTTACTTGTTTGCATTTGGCCTCGGTAGGCGAATATTGTGGCTCGCTGGATAGTTTTCCTACAACACCAATGGAATATTTCATTTGATTCGGCGTGTAGGATTGCAGAAGTGTAACTTCACACGTTATCCTTTCTGCAATTCCACAAGCCAAGTTAATATTAGGATTCCAATAATGTCCACCGAGATATTTGATATGCTCTACACTGAAGTAGAAGTATTATTGTAGGTACCAATATTTCTGTTAAAATGCGGACAACAGTTTAGTTGATCTATCTGGAATACTCCTAGGCGATTCGGGATAAGGTGAACACTGAAAAGTCCTGCCAAAGTTCTATTTTCAGCCAATTCGTATCTTTCCGCGCGTAACGGCTAATGACGGGAAATGTCTAGCCACTTTGGACACGTTACTTTATGTTTGCCCGCATAATATAAAATGTGCAGTCAGTATGAAACAATACAGTTCGATAAAAATGGTTTATTTGTTATTTAAAATACAATTATGTCGATTTCGGTTCATTTTGTTTTAGTGCATTTCAATAGAAATATACACGGAACTATATTGCGTAATTTCGCTGACAACCATACAAGCAGTAAGGCAACTATAGTGAATGTAGAATTACATGCAGTAACGGCTAGTGATATTTTTCAAAGGTTAAACTTTTAGTGCTCACTTTATCCCGAACGACCTATACAATAGTTTGTTCTGTAAAAGTAATTGTCATATTTATAATCAATGTAGCCTACTAAAAAATTGTTTTACATACAATTGATAGTTTAGTTGATATGTATAATCTTTTGAGAACTGTTAAGTGAAACAAATTTTTTATCTTGTTTGAGATAAAATATGTACCCCTTTAGTAATATGCTATTATTGGGACCAAACGGTGGATAATGAAATAATATTGAAATCTGTTCTGTAGAATGAGCAAAGAGCGTTTTCTTTTATAGAACATATTGTTACATCTACAGAAGAGGATGTAAGAACCAACATGATAGTACAGACTACTAAACTGGCCTGTTGTTCCTACTTTAACAGAGTGGTTTATATAACAAATACTCTTCTTTCATAGATCGCCATAGCAGAAATAAAATAAATATATCCAAGATAATAGCACATGTTTCACCTGACAGAGAGAAATCCTCGCCTACTATATGACAGGATATGAGCTCTCAGTTGACGTGTAATGTTTTATGGTATTCAATTTTTAATGAACGCCAAACAGTTTAACTTTGTAGAAAGTATAGTGTAAAGCCAAGCGAATACTTATTATCTGTTCCTAATCTACGAACCACGTTGGTGTTATTCCATACACGGTGTCTTCAAAGCATATGGTTTTAAAATATTCGAGTTATTTGCAATTGTTTAAAATAAATTAAATATCGTGGCCTTAAGGTGACCGCCTGTATAGTGGTATTTTGCGTGTTTGAGTGGAAGAACTGCGGAAGGGAGCTAAGGGTGACATAGCGCACACATCACGCCTCAGCCTAGCCTCTAGACGCATGTCACTGTAGTAGTATGCAGTCTGTCGCCGATAACTCTCCTCTATGAGAGACATTTAGTGGTGATTTCATGTCGTTATATTTGAGACAAAGATGTGTTGTACCCGCCTATGTCTTTTAAATATTCTAATATGTGGTTCGGGATAAAGTGAGCACTTTGAAGACCATCGTGTTTAGAATAATAATTTAAAATTATTACGTATTATGACTTCAATTGTTAACTTTTGAATTCGAAACAATCCACTTACACTTATTCATAATTAGGTTGCTTTGTTTATACTTATTGAAAAACCGTTGGGAACTTTAAATTATCTGAAAAGAAAACAAATTAACTAGGGTTTGAAACGTGCTCATGCTATCCCGAACCACCTATTACTAAGATTGCCACCCCTATAAAGGATATCAAAAATAACATCTTCACCACATTCAGTTATGAGAAGTATGCTTCATAGATAGAGCTAGAAAAAATTCGCGAGTTCAATGCCCTGCATGCTATAATCCAATGTCCTATACATACTCAGGCCCCCTGTATTCGTTCATTGTCTGTTGTCTGAATGAGTAGCAGGTAATGTACAAATAGTAGGGCTTCGGTATACACAGGATAATGGATTCTAACATGTTGGTGGTTGAAGACACGAAGTATACCTTGTCTTATTCATAGATTAAGGCCATGCTCTCTAGTTTCTTCTCGTTTTGTGATAATTATTTTTTTAAGGTTAAACGAGGACAGATATAAAAAAATCTCGTTAGTAGTTTTGTTTTTAAAATTGTTTTGCCGTGATAGTAATTTTTTTTAAAACAATAAGTTATACGCTTTCGACTAAAAGTCAATTAACCTGGATTTCGTTAATTTAATAATTAGCTTAAAACTATAGTATTTACAGCCTTGATAAAATCAGCTAACTTGGAGAAGACGATATGAAACAAAACTGTCAGACATATTTTTATATATGCTATCGTTTAGTGAGAGTGAGTGAGAGGAGGTTTTTAACGCTGGTGGGGAGTGATGTGACGTGAGTATGGAGCAGCGCCGGAATGAAAGGCCGGGGGAAACGGGAGATCCCGAGAAAACCCGCCGACCAGCGGCATCGTCCGGCACGATTCACACATGCGAAAGCCCCGGGACCGACTGACCTCTCGGCCACCGCGGCCCCCTGCTATCGTTTAGGCGTAAAAAATCTATATCTCTAAAAAAAAAAGTAGATCCAAGAGAGCATGGCCTTAAATGATGGACCTGAAAAGGGTATACACGCCTGTATCGTTCTTTGAATGCTATTCCTAAGCAGACATCACTGACATTGTTTGAGCAGTTTTCGAATAAGCTTATATCGGCACACCGCTCGGCGCCTGGTGGCTACGACGATGCCTGCTTGCCGCTGTAATAATGTTCGCTTGACCTTCATCAGTAGTGAGTCCCCCTTGGTCGGTCCCTCAACCAGGACTGTCCAATATCCTGGTGCTGGCCCACGTCGTTTATTAGGTCGTTCAAGCTCTTCCCCAGCACCGCCATATCAGCTTAATAGGCTGTCCTCCTTCGGCGACGGATATTGCCACACGAATAATAGTGGCCAGCGTGGAACTATCGTGAGTTATATTTGCTTCCAGATAGCGGCATGCGCGTTATTTTATATAACAGCGGTCGTCACCTTGTTTCAAGGCCAACAATTGCAAATAACTCGAATATTTTTTAACCTAATGCCTTGAAAAATTTTGAGCCTGTGTACAGTCATACGATACACAATTTTGCCATAGAGGTTTTTTTTTGTAATGTGCCGTTCGCTGACAAATAATTATTTTGCTTCATTTTGGCATATTTTGACAACAAAATATGTCATATTTCAGGGGCAGAAATCTAAAAATCCGTTTGGTGTATTGCAACTGAAAAATTCGTATACAAACGATGATATATAATTGTTAAAACTGTAAGTATAAGTTTTTGATACATGTATTAATTTGCGTTAAAAAAAAATTTCGGAACCAATACAAAACTAAAGAGCGAGGCCTTAAAATATTCTTTGTAATGTACAGCGATAAGTATAGATGATGGTGTATGCCAACATAACCTTGAAAACACTGTAGTTTCTTGCAACATGATTCGGTGATAAAGTTCTGCCACAACGCTGCTGTCTGCAGATCAATAATAGGCATCAAACATTTCAATAGCAGGATTATTATTGGCCCAGTCAAATAGGGCTACAGCTCCACGTAAAACAGTGGCTGTTGTAGGGTTGTTGGCATGTAGGCCACAAGTTGCAGAGTTGCAGAGAACTGTATAGTATTGTACGCTAGTTGACTCTACATCCACTGACACGCTGCTATGTAGGTGGAGCTTATTACTGACTGGTCACAACACAACAAGTAGCCAGTATATAGTCCATGGTCATTGGTATACGACGGGAAATTGTGCCCTCCCTGCCAGAAACCCTCGAGCCACCACTGAACTTGGCACATCCGTTGTTCCCATGGAAAAGTTTATAATGTTATCCATTTATTCTAACTCGCCAACTCGCCACTATATGGCTCGGCGCAGCACATCAACGTCTATGCCGTTCCACCTATCACCGTAGAAACAGGTAACATATAACATGTTTGTGTCGTTCGTCCTCGGCGCGGTCTTATACCGTTCATCCGACAGTGACGAAACTTGTGAGTTGTGCGTGCGTTCGCAGTTGATGTTTGCTCAAATATATTTGAACAAAAAAAAAAGGGGAGGTTGAAAAACTGGGTAGAGCGGCAGAACGATGTACACAAGAAATGTGATGGGCATTGCAACGCATGACGGGACAGCTAGTCATACATAATACGGAACGACTCAAGAATGGCATCAGCGTGACGTACGACATGCCCATCCCCACCTTCCTTGTTCTACCTGATCCCCTAGTTAATGTTGACTATAACGTTCTTTGAATCAGGCAGTCACTTGCTGTACCACACGAACGTTACGCCCTAACGATCACGCTGTCACATGACACGTGGTATGCTGCAGGTGAAAGCCGGGGTCATGTAGAACCTACGTAGTACATCAGATCAGTGTCCTTCAGTTGAGCGGGTTGCTGTACTTCCTACGCGAGTACATTCCCTCCCTCCCCCCTTCCCCTCACAAACCGCCCTCTCACGTTGTACTTTACTACAAACTGCCCTTGAGGAAAAATAAAGTATAATATTATTCAACTTGTGTATTTTACGTATGGTGATATTTCTGTACACTTAGAATGTTGTACCTTGACACTAGAGCCCACGATTTTTAATGAAAATAATTCTGCAACAGTTTCTTTCAATGCCTTACGTGCACATCTGCAACTGTGCTTCATGGTTATTGGCAGAATATTGCTAGGGACCTGAAAAATTCGCGTTTTATTTTAGGCGCAAGCTAGAATTCCACCGACTGCACATTCGCGTCACTTTCACAGTAGGTCCTTGACTTATTTGACACCACCTTCAAGTTTATGAGCCAACAATTAAATATTAGCTAAATGCAGGCCCATATGACTGTGACAGCGAGCAGCCAATGAACAGATACTATGTACTTGAATGCACATATATTCTTGGAGGCTAGCCTACAAGTCGATTAACACGCTAATTTTCCCTGTCTCTAGTACACTGACGTAGCTCATTTGACTGTGCATACTTACCATATTAAATACAAAGTGTTACAAAGTTTAACCGGAAAAGGGGAATATAAATAAGCCAGATATGTAAGATAACAAGAGTTTATTAGAATAGAGAACCAGGAATAATAGCAATACAGAAATAGAGTCTAGAGGAAGTGTTAGCGTAAGGGGAGACAGGAGATAGGTAAAGGATCGCTCTTCCTTCCCTAAACCAACAGGAACTCACCGCTCGTGCTGCCGTTGGAGCTAGTTCTCTAGTCAGAGGTCGCACCCAGACTCGAACCCCGAGTCCCTAGGTGCGGTCGCCGCCCGAGCAGAAGACTCTCTCGTCGACTCTCTTCTCCAACTCCAACTCCCCCCGGTAGCTAGCTCGATGTCTATACCATTCTTCGCACCCCCTACCAGGCCGTCAAAATCCTCTTCTCTGATTGGCTCCCAGCTATGCCCAGAGGCGGAGCAATCCCTGCTGAATCCAGGAGTTTGCAAGGTGTTGGGTAAGTGTTAAGACCCACTTAACTCCTCAAGTCATCGGATTCCTGGGATACCACTGTTGCCGCAATCCACCTGTTTTTGGTGACTTTTTGATTACCCAGCACTCACTTACTGGCTTCCTGCGACGCCACCGACGCCGCGGGGTTGCGACACCGTAACAAAAGTCATCGACAAAAATATATAATTCACGTCTTGTAGGCTAAAGATATTGCTGGATACTTAAAAGTGTGTGTGAGGTAAATAAACGCTGAAAACACTCATTCAAATTTACACGTTTTTGAGTGACAATACGGGAAAACTGCACAACAGTCCTAGATAATGATATTTGCCAACTTTATGAGCAAATATTTACTCAGAATGATGCGTTTAAGTGTGATTTCTTACGCCGCAATTAATGTACGAGATTTCAACGTCGCAGATTGTTCTTCATAAATACGTTACTCTAGATACTGTGATGTATAGGGACCATTGTTTTTCGCGAAAAGAATTTTGTCTCAATTTGTTTTGGTGGCTTACTTACGTACACATCTGCAGTTCTGCTTCGTGGTCAGTGATTGGATATTGCAACTGTCACGAGCCTTGGTATTCTACCGGCAAATCACAGACGTGTGGTGTTGCAGGAACGTTATTGTAATTGGCTCAATCTAATGAGATACGGCTCTTCACACAGACAATCTGCCAATAACCATGAAACATAACCGCAGATGTGTAAGTCACTGAAACAAACTGCGGCAAAATTTTTTTGCAAAAAACAGGGGTGCCTACGCATAGCTTACTGGCTGCAGAAATTACTTCGTTTGCGGGGCGCCAATGGCGTTGCGTCAGTTGCGCATTTCTGGATGCTGTAGAACTACAGTTTGGTTTAGAAACAATGCGTTGTCGAAACACAGTAGGCCTATTGTTTTCTACGCAGTCGCAAAGTTCTTTTGCAATGTAACGAAACGAATAATAGAACTTCCTGATAGTAGAGCACGTCTTTCTTAACAGAGAAAAAATATTCTTGAAAGGAAGCAGCGTGTAGAACAGTTTATTTTACGTATGATCTTAAGAAACAATCGAATCTCTAACCAAGTCTGCGATCAATCTTCGACACGTGTCACAAGAAATTGAAAGCTTTGAAAATTTGTTCATCGGAATGCATTGAGACAAATATTAATAACAGTCATACTGTATGTGGGGTGCGTGGAAAGCTTTTGGTTTTATAATACGTAAAGTAATTAAGAAAACAGGAAGAATATTCTTGTTGTTTTGCATTGTTGGTTACACTTATCCTTCTGTTTCCTGACAAAGCGAACTGACAGAGTATAATTACAGCTGACTGACGGGTGTTCGTGTTTGGTGACATTACACAGGACTATCTCCCGTACTTGCGTATTCAAGGTCAACCGTGCCAGTAGTTACGCTAGCTGAGATGTTATCCGTAATGACGTTTATCGCCCGGCCGTGGTGTGTTCACGTAATTACATTCCTAAGATATGCTTTAATATTTTCCTACCCAGGTTTGTTCTGTTGTTTTGTACTTGACCAGTTCTAACCGCTCTTCTATTACTTTTGGCGTTCTACGTGGATATTAATGTGTGAAACTAGCGAATGTTTTGTCACGGAAATAACTCTAGTATATTTATGTTGATTTTATTACTTTATTTGTAGGCGCGAATTCAAAGGCGTAGCCACGGGGACAGAACTCCCCCCCCCTTTTTTTTGCCAACAAAAAAATTGAAAACATTAATATAAAAAATGTGTAATGTTTTCACTTATAGAAATTTTTTAATTTAGTTACGAAAACAGTTTTAAAAAGCCCTATTTTGCACCCTGAAATCAATTTCTCGGTGCAGAACCCCCGAACCCCCATTTCATAGCGGTGAAATATTGAAAACGTTTCATGCTAAAAATTTTATAATATTTTACCTGAAGTATTTACTCTATCTGTAGTTACAAAAACTTCTAAGATAACACTATTTTGCACCTCGAAATCCATGTTTTCTCGGGAGAGGGGCCCTTCTTTGAAGGGGCGGAAAACTAGAAACGTTTCATATTTAGAAATTAATAATATATTTACCATTAGCATAGTCAACTTTAGGGAAAAACCTGCTAAAATAAGCATTATTTTGCACCTTAAATTCCTGAATTTTCTTGGGGAGTACTCCCGAATCACCATTTCAAAAGGTGAAAAATTAATTACGTTATATATTTTAAAATTTTAATATTTTCAACAGCAACATATACTCTATTTTTAGTTACTAAAACTGTTAAAATAGCACTATTTTGCACCTTGAAATCCAAATTTTCCTGGGGGAGGGCCCCCGGACCCCCGCTTTAAAGAGGTGGTCGGTTTTTATTCACAATATTCCCAGCCAAAACCCCTCCCTTTCACAAATCCTGGCTACGCGCCTGCGCGAATTCGTAATTACATAGCAAGCGTGATTGCTTTTGTATGTGGTAACTGGTAGTGTCACATGAGGAACGTCGTTACACAAACACACTCTGCCGATAATAACGAAGCAGAACTACAGAGGTGGAACCAAGACATAGAGACAGTTGTTGCAGGAATATTTTCACAAAAATTAGGAGTCCTTATTTATTATTTGCTCAGTGCCTTTCATGTAACGGCCCAATCGCTAAAGCGACACGAACTTAAAGTTCTTTGTGTTCTAGCTTGTTTCGAAAATAAACGCGAATATTTCCGGTCCCTGTTTATTGAATGTTTGGTAACTGTACTCCGGTGACTTGTTTGATTGAATGGCTCGATTTATAAGGGCTCAGAATATTTAGGAATACAGAAGTGAAATAGCTGGTAGGGCGACGAACTGTCACGAGCCAGCAAAATGTCTTCGACTGGCCAGCAACATGGCGGTAACACCTACCGCCAATCAGCGTAAGTCTAGCCGGCAGCCAGATCAATAAAACATACTGTAACATGCAGGAGCCAAACACACACGAGACTGGTATGAACAGCCAATAAGTGGCGAAGTTCTCCTCGTATCAAATGAACCGTCATTTCGCGTCTGTAGTAGTATCTAGTCTGTGCCCAGGGGAACCTCGTGACTTTTATCACAAACACTTGTTGTCGCACTCCGCCAGTTTCACTGGCCGCCCACTGTGTCGCAACCCTGGCCAATCGCGAGCCTCGTTTGTTTCTGCTGACGTACACTCGACCCTGAATCACTTCTCAGCGCGCTTACCATTCGTTGCGGCTGTTGCAACGACGCTCCTTTTTTGGAGTTTACCTGACAGAGTTTTAACTCAACACTTCTGATGTCAAGTTGAGGCGTAACTTTACATGTGATGTATTTATTGCGTCATAGCTCCAGTCGCTGATTCATCATGGGAATATTAGACTGTTGGTTGACGTGTTCATATCCCGGATACTTCTCACGATAGTGAATTCGCTTTAGGACAAGCTATAATACAACGCATTTTTAGCCTATTCCTGTTACCTATAACATTTTTAGTACGTATTTAACTAATACATTTTGCACACCTCCCAGCCAGTAAAAGTGCTGTAATGAAACAAGGTAAACATATTTTGTTACCAGGTGAATTCTTGTACAGGTTACTTTCACTGGTGTAGATGAGTATAGATGATGGTTTATCGCGGGAAAACTTGACTTTTGCTGGGTTTCAACGCACGTTCAGTTTACCAGTAGATTACTGGCTTTCGCCACGTACAATGTGGAGCTGTCGCCCTATTTGACTGAGACAATAAGAATCCCACTAGTGTAATATTTGATACCTGTTATTGGTCTGCAGGCAGCTACGCTGTGTCAGAGGCACATTACATAATAACATATGTTTAGGGCCCGGTAGTTTTCGCGAAAAGATTTTTCCATCACATCGTTTCAGTGCCTTACGTGCGCACCTGCATCTCTGCTTTGCGGCCAGCGATTGGATGCCGTAACATACAAGATCTGAAGGTTAAACCCGCGAATCACAGACGTGTTGTGTCACAGTTATCCGTATACTGATTGGCACAGTCAAATTATTAACAACTCTGCACAAAAACACTCTGCCAATAATCATGAAGTTGAGCTGCAGGTGTGCACGTAAGACACCGAAACAAAGTGGGACAAAAATCTTTTCGCGAAAAGTACCGGGCCCTACATATATTTCAATTAAGTACAGCGTTTTCAAGGGCATGTTGGCATTAAGTATTTTCGCGATATATCGTAATCTTTATCAAAGAGCCCACAGCTAATTGAACAGACTAAGAGTGTGAGATAGAGAAACGCTGTAAACTCCGTTTGAAATCTACACGTTTTTCAAAGTCATTATGGGAAAACTACAAAACAACAAGTCTAGAGTAAGATATTTGCTAACTTTATGAGCAAACGTTTACCCAGAACGATGTACCTGTTAAGCGCGATCTCTTGCGCTGCAATTAAATGTACGAGATTTCAGCGACAGAGATTGTTCTTCAGATATATGTTACGCGGGAATATTGTTGCTCAGAAAGTTGGTAAACCTATTGTCTAGGATTGATGTTTTTTTAGTCTTTCGAATCGGCTTCGAGAAACCTACAATTTTAGACTGATGCTTATAATGCTGATTTATGAACAATGTATGTAATTAATTAAAATAAAAAAATGACCGTTCTGATTCGTACAATAAAAACAGACAAGCATTCGTTTAAGTTTACGCCGTACTTTCCAGAAATAAAATTACGGGATCGCCGTTTAAATGTCTATAAAAAATTCCTCCTACGAAAACACTGCGCTAATTGAGTGCATGTGTATGAAGGCGGTGTTTCGATGTTATTATTGACCAGACTCACTCGTATGACTTATATTTTCAACCGTTCTATAGCGATTAAAGAAGATATCCTAGAGGACTCTTAAATTTATCTCCAATTTTTTTTGTTAACTTCTATCCGCCCTTTTATACGAATATAAGTATACACATACACATTGGGAAGTTTGATGTGTTGTTATGCATGCGAGTACCGAAACCATTACAAATGTGTTAAATTACGAGTTAACATATTAGTTAATTGACAAGAAACACGTTCTCAGTTTTGTTACCAGCGTAAAATGCCGGTGTGCCGTAAAACGCCTTATTATCACACTATACCTCACACATATTTGCGCTGCGTATTGCATACGTTGCAGGCGTAGTAACCGACCTACGCACTATCATAACAAGAGAGAATGATTTATAGTGGAATGAATCTTGTACCCTCTTCGCTCAATGCCTTAAGTGCATATCTTCAGTTGTGCATAAACGTTAATAGCAGCGTGTATTTGTGTAGAGACGTTACGTATTTGACTGTACCAATCAGAAGAAGGTTACTATAGGCAGTTCGGAATAAAGTGAGCACTCGAAATAGCCCTACTAAAGATCTATTTCCAGCCAATTCGTATCTTTCCGCGTGCAGCAGCTAACGACGGGAAAAGTCTAACCTCCTGGGACACGTCACTTTATGTTTGCGCGTGTGAGATAAATGTTTCAGTCGATAGTTACATATATAGTTTGATAAAAAGAAGTTTATTAATTATATAAAATACAATTATATCGCTGTCGGTTGATTTTGTTTCAGTATTGTTGTACTTAAATACGAATAAACACGGAACTATGTTGTGTTATTTCGTTGCCAACCATACAAGCAGTAAGGTGACTATACGTAATGTTGAATTATATGTAGTAATAGCTAGTGATAATTTTCAAAGGTTAAATATTTAGTGTTCACTTTATTCCGAACGGCCTATACACGATACGTCCATGTTTTGCTGTTAGAATCGTAAGACGACGAGAGTTACAAACACCCAATCACCGACCATGAAGCAGAGCTGTAGACATGCACATCATTAGAGCCATGAACTTTTCGCGAAAATAATTTGGCCCCAGTTTGTTTCAGTGCATTACCAGCACATCTGCAGTTCTGCTTCGTGGTCGGCATTTGGACGTTTCGTTCTCTCATGTCTTGAGCTTCTATCCGCTAATCACAGACGTGTGGTGAGCAGTAACCTTATTATGATTGGTAGAGTCTAATGATAGACGTCACTGCACAAATACAAGCTTCCAATAACCATGAAGCATACCTGCAGATGTGAACGTAAGGAACTAAAACAAAATGGGGCAAAATTCTTTGCGTGGAAACTTCATGGCTCTGCACATGAGGATTTGAGACATTTGGTACGATATTAATTTCACCAATGAGCCGTGGCTGTAGTCATAACCGTCTGCACTGTCGCCGAGTGTGGTGGTGCATTTGGGAAATACTCGCCTCGCATTCCGGAGGGCTCGGGTTCGATACCCGGCTCTCTACTTCCTGACTTAGGTCTTCGAAATCACTCGAGGTGAATGCTGGAATGATCCATTAAACATATCCTTGTCGAACCCTTCCACATTTGCCCCCGTGATCTTTACTAAGGTCCTGTGCTATTCCAGGACACGTAAAGCTACTAAATAAATAAATGAAAATTTTCAGTATCCAGTGGGATAAAGTATTTCTTACTTGACGTCTCTGGAGACCAACAAATCCTTGTCACGTGACTGGGATAACCTACGCTTCTCCAGCTCGTGAGCTTCGAGAATATCTCGTTATACGATGGTTACAGATGATGGTTTATCACGGGAAAACTTGACTGTTTGCTGGATTTCAATACTCGTTCAGTTTGCCAGAACATTGCTAGCTTTAGCTTGTACTAGGATATGTCCCCTATTTGACTGAGCCAATAAGAATCCTGCTATTGTAATATTTGCTGGCTGTTATTGGTCCATCTACAGCTTCGTTGTATCATATGTATATCAGCCAATGTTACACGTCACAAGAAACTGCAGTGTTTTCAAGGGTATAACGGCACAAAAAAAATTTCACGATATACCGACATCTCTAATGATGGCATATCGCAAAAATGTTCCGTGGCAACGTACTCTCGAAAACTTTGTAGTTAATTGTAACACATACAAGTGGATGATATATACGTCCGACATAACGTAGCTGTCTGCAGACCAATAACAGGCATCGCCTATTATAATTAGCGGAATTCTTATTGGCTCAGTCAAATAGGGCAACAGCTCCAAGTACAGCAGTTTTCTGGTAAGCTGATCGTGCGTTGAAACACAGTGAACAGTCAAGTTTTCCCGCGATCTAACGATAGTACTAGATCACTCAGCAGCCACCATCATGTTTGTTCCCTAGCCACGTGAGCATGACATCATTGTTGTCGCCGGCCCTGCCGTATTACAATGTGTGTCTCGTCTCTGCATCTTGGGCCGCACCGACGTGTTTCTTGACATGTCGTGCTGTCTCGGCTATAGCCATGACTCGTATACAGAGTGCTCGCTAACTATCTTCCCAAACATAGGCGTAGTATAGTGGAGTAGAGAGGTTTTGGTTAGTGCTTAAAAGAGGTCATCTTGGAATAATGGAAATTCTGCTTTTAATTTTGCCTACAAAACTTTCTTTTACGTTATAGGAATCGATAATGCAGTGTTGAAGTTGGCAATGACTGACTTATATTGCTTATACTAAGGTTACTTCTACACAGGTTAGGAAGAACGTGTGTTTTCCTATGGGACACTTTGGCACAGGGAAAATTTCTGCCGCTAGTTTCACTGCTGTCGCTAAGGAGCCAGAAAAATACGAAACTGTAGTAAAATTAAATTTTAACTAGACATGGTAAAGAGAGGTCATTTAATTTAATTTTAAAGTGAAAAACAAACCAATTCTGGCTTTCAAAACATGGACTTAATGTAACTTAAAATTCTGGAAAGTTCTGTAATTGATCAGTTCACGCCCATTGCCGATACCAGCGCTCAAGCGGTATAGTGCCTACATTTTCTATGTATCAAACTTTGAACATTGATCTTTATAACCTGTAGTAGAATTAACATTACTTATACTAAAGCTGCAACCATCCGCAGGGAAAACTGACTTGCTTACGCCGGAAGGTTGCCAGTGAAAACTATCAAACGTAAATTTAAAAAGTGTAACAACTTAGAACGCTTGTGGTCTCAGAACGATTTCTGCAATGGGTTCGCTTTATAAAGAGAACAGTTATTTTGGACATACGCCATTTGTGGAGAATGTTACCGCATTGCAGAAAAATCCGCAGTAAAACAAAAAAAAAAAAAAAACAAAGGAAGAAAAGCCAGTAAGCTGTAGTCAACAGATTGTGGGTTTTCCTGCAATACGTCAACATTCGGCCGCGATGGCGTATGTCCAAAGAAACAGTTCAGTGCCGTGGTAGGCGGGAAACTGAGGAGCCTCCTTGTACGGAACTTACAGCGGAGATTGGATAATTGGCCTGGCTGGACGTATTTAGCGCGCTCAAGGTCTGGTAATGAAGCGCGCCTCGTTTTAGCCTCTAGGTGCAATACAGTGAACTGGAGTGCTGTCTTCTATCCGACAACTATCCTCTATGAGACATCAGTGGTGACCTTATAAACCAAGTTGTGTCAGCAGCAAGATTTTCGCACCTAACAACAACCGCAAACACACTCCATTTCCACCCTTATTTAGCAGAAAGATATTAAACTTAACAGAGATATTAAACGAAGAGAGAACAGGACTGGGACGGGCCAATCTCTCTAGTTTCTACTTTTTAGTTATATTAATGTTTTTTTGCGCTTAAACGACAGAAGATATAAAAAATCTGTCCGGTAGTTTTGTTTAAAATCGTCTTCTCCGTGTTGGTTGATTTTTTTTAAGGCAGTAAATGCTATGGTCTTCGAGAAAAAAAACTGTGCAATGGGAGTGCATGACCGAATTTATTTGCTGGACGTGCAAATGGAGTATGGCCAAGCAAATAAATCCAGTCAGTAAATGCTATGGTTTTAGATAATTATGCAATTAACGAAATTCTGGTTAATTTACTTTTTAGATGAAACCGTATAAGGTATCACGGTAAAAAAACATTTTCAAACAAAACTGCCAGACAGGTTTTTGATATCTTCTGTCGTTTAAGCGTAAAAGAAATTACTATCGCAAAAAACGGTAGAAAGTAAAGAGCATGGCTTTAAACGGGAGTACCCGGCAATAATTAGCCTACCAATAGCAATGTCCACCCTACAATAGTGGCTTTCCGAGGTCTGTTTGTCTAATACTCTGAGAGGAAGCCATTGCCATAGGGAAGAAGTCTTCTCGCCTCTACGAGATATTCAGTGCTGACCTACGTCATTAAATTTTTGAAATGTTCCTGCCCCAATGTGTTATACATATTATACACTCATATGTCTTAAAAGATTCTGCGCCAAGACTTTCATACCTAACGACGACCATAAAATAATTTATTTTCGCAATTTCCGGCTGCGTAAACAAAAATTTTTAGATATTTGTCGAGGACCTGGAATTGGCATGCACGTATGTCACGTTCTATGAACGTCATTCCTGAACAGATGTAACTTAGGCACGCTGAGCGGTTTTTGAATAGTCTTGTAACGACCGAAGCGTTGCGACATCGAAGGTCACTTTCGAGTACTGACAGACGGATATGCCACTGCACCTATAGCTCAGTGCCAGTTTAACTACCGAGTAAATGTTGTCGTCGGTGTTTCCAAGAAGATAATAAATATGTAGGACAGAGGTAGGTCGTGTTTACTGCGAGGTGTTGGCAATAGTCACGTGGTAAGACCCACGTGCCGCACCTTCACCCCTTGGAATGGTCATGACCCTATTCCGCGAAACATGTCCGTCAAGTCTCTTGTTCGTCCTACGCGCTGTCTTCTTCGCAGATACGTGACTGTAATAGCCGAGTGTTTCCTACATAGGTCGCTACTGCCAGCTGGCTTGGTGTGACCACAACCGCATAGGATATTCGCGGTATAGTGAACACTTTTAAAGTCACGGTTATTTTCGTTTACTACCAGCCAATCTGTAATTTCTTGCCACGCGTCGAAATAAACATAGTTCAGCTACAGCCGTACTCAGAAATCTCCATTTAAAACCACAATTTCCATATGTATGCATGTATGTAAGTATGAATATATGTGTAGCGTGTTTCTTAACTTACGTCACAAACTTTGGAAGGCCTATCATAAACGAGGTATATTTGCACAGTGCAACTTTTCCCTGGCGAGATTTGTAAGACTGTCCCTATTATTTTCGTGAAGGGGTTATTTCTGAAGAGGTGTTTAGAGACAGGTTGAAGATCTCAGAAACACTAAAATTGGGATTTAACTCCCGATCGTTTCCAATATTAAAAAAAAAAAAAAATACGTGAATGTACCTAAATTGTTGCATTTATTTGTGTAGGGCCTACATGTATTTAAAAAATTACATGGAATAGCAAATATGTCATTCTGCAGCTTAATACATTTAATTTTACTAAATAGCAATTCATTCTTATCGTTCTTATAGTTTTTACTTTAGGTAAGTAGCGATAATAGTATAATCACTAATTTGATGTGAACTGGTACTGAAACTATGGAACCTGAGAATAATATATTTGTGTGAAGTTAATATAAACGTAATGTGTAAGAGTTGGATTGTTTGGTGAAATTATACAAGCACAAATTTTTCGGTGCAAGAGCGCACTTAAGACTGCCGCCTGATGAAGGGCATATTTGTGTGTGAGGCGAGGATCGACGAGGCGCTACGAGCGACGCTGGCCGGCGTAGTTATTGTGATATCGCCTCTACGCTCTAAGTCGTAAGTGCGGGTGCAGTATTCCTGCGGTAACGGTTCACCGTGCGAGTTTAAGGGCGTTCAAGTGTGGAAAATTCATAATTTTATATTTGTATGAAATTGGGTTAGATTCGTAGACGCTATTTGAGAGTACATTTTTCTCTTACGAAAAAAAAAAAAAATTAGCTCAGCCAGTTTTTCCATAATGTCAGCTCAAAGTCAAAATTTGCATATTTTTACTTCATGCAAAACTTGAAAACCAATAAACATAATGAAATGAAAAAATATCACATCAAAACTAAATGCCACAGTTTACAGTTTGAAACATATAAAAGCCATTTACATAAACATTTTGTATTTTTAAAAAAATTTTAAACGTAATAATAGCAAATTTTAGAAAAATTCTTTTAGTACAAACTTTTTTGTAAAGTGTTTCTATATACTTCAAGCCGTAGACCGTGGCATGTAGTTGTGATGTGATTTTTTCCATTTCATTATGTTTACTGGTTTTCAAGTTTTGCATGAAGTAAAAATATACAAATTTTGACTTTGAACTGACATTATGGGAAACTGGCTGAGCTAATTTTTTTTCGTAAGAGGAAATTGTACTCTCAAGTAATGTGTACAAAACTAACACTATTTTATACAAATATAAAATTATGATTTTCCACACTGGAACAACCTTAAGATGGTGTAGCAATCTCCTTATTGGACTATTTAATTTTATTTTATTTCTTAGAATATAAGCGTAAATATTGCGATTACGGCATTAGTTCCGTTTGTTTTGCGCTACCTACAGTAAAAGCATCGTAGTTGAACTTTTAACGTTTATTTAGGCAAATTAAGCAAGATAAGCATATAATAAATTGGTTGACAGACAGCGGTCTCAATAAACTTCAAAAGTTCAAGTGCAGTGTTTTTGTAGCGCAAGATAAATATAACTCACGCTATAATCGCATATTTCACAATTTTCTTCTCAGAAAACAAATATATAAATATATACATGCACACACGCACACACACACACACACACATATATATAAAGGCCTATATGTGGAAGATCAAATAATCCAATATGGCCCCAAGATAAGCGGGGATCCCATTACTTTATTGTAGTCGTCACTGTAACGAAGCCCAAACTGAATGTAGACTTCAATTTCGAACGGATACGAATGTTATTTTGAGGAACAGCCGTCTGAAAAAAAGGCTGTTTTCAACACGTTTATAACTTTCAAATAACGCTTTCAGTGCGTGGTGTCTTAAAAGTAATTTCCACAAGTTTGAAGTGTGTTTGTTCAAATGAACATTGTCGACGCATGTTTACTGACTGGTGGGTCGCGGTGGCCGAGGGGTCAGATCACTCGCCTCCCACCACGGCGATCCGGGTTCGATTCCCGGTGAGGTCGGTCCCCGGATTTTAGCATGTGGGAATCGTGCCGGACGATGCCGCTGGTCGGCGGGTTTTCTCGGGAATTTCCCGTTTCCCTGCCCTTTCATTCCGGCGCTGCTCCATTCTCACCTCATGTCGCTAAAGACCTCGATGTTAAGCGCTGACCAAAAACACTCACTCACTTTACTGACTAGTCTATGAGGAAAAACATAACTCCGAACAAGCTACTCGCAGTCCGAGTGACAACCAGGTGGCCGCCTTAAGAGGGCGTGGTACATAAATAAGCGCTGAGTTCTTCAGTTGAGATCTACATTTTTTAAAGCCGATATAGAAAACTACAAAACACCAATCCTTGATAATTATATTTGCCAACTTTATGAGCTAACATTTACCGAGAATGATGCATTTGTTAGCATCATCTCTTGCGCCGCAATTAAAATATACGAAACTTTGGTGTCAGAGATTGTTCTGCAGAAATACATAACTCGAAGTAAATGTTTGCTCAGAAAGTTGGCAAAAACTAATGTCTAGGATTGCTGTTTTTTTGCAAATTGGCTTCGAAAAACCTACAATTCTGAACTGATGTTTTTATCGCTGAATTATATACCACGCACTCTTAAACCGAAAGTGAACTCACAAACGCCCCGCACCGTGTTCGTAATTGCTGCGCCCGAATAGACGTAAATGATATTCTTGGAGAACATTTCATATTCTCCGTATCAGGCACTCAGTTGTCGGCGCCCGAAGAGGTTATTATCATGCAATGTAAGATAATGAGTGGCTACAGTAGAGAAGGAACACTATGGCGGTTACTTCACCTCTGCGACTCTGAGGAGCTAGAGGTTCCACGAACCTTCTAGAAGGAGGTGTCGTATCCTTGACTGGCTGGCGTCATTGCTACGCCTGCTGTCTTGGCAAGCACTCTGGCACATACTGTGCAGATACGTGCCTGGACAACTCCATCATCAGTCAGCCGTGCTAGCGTCCTTGCTGCTGGAGTCTGCTACACACGATGTACCGGTTGTTTCAAAACTGTATGTGGGGAACAATGGTCGCATGTACAGGAACAAAAAAGTGTTACGTTCAGACGCTCGCCTACTGGCCGTGTGTTAGTGTGAGTGAGGCACGGCGCCAAGGGCGATATTGACCGGCTCTACTGGTGCGGGATCGCCTCTGTGGCAAGATACTGAAATGACGTGCAGTGTTGTCGTAGATCACTCGCCTGACAGACCACTGGTGACCTCATCTTTTTATTGGGGGAAAGTTTTAAACTAAGTGCATTGCATGTTTATAGAGTAGTTTTGAACGAATCCCCTGAGTAGTTTTTCTGATGTAACAGTTGAAAAAGCAGGTTTAAGGCATTTTTAAGGGCTCCGAAATGATTTTATAGCTGTCGTTATGTTTTGAAACTACCATTTCGTTATTTTTACAAGTGTTTTTTTATGTACGTTGACGCAATGGGCACAATGCACCATTTCGGATACACGCCGCTCAGCCTAGAATTAGGATGGGTGCGAATTTAGTCTGTACGACGGTAGGCTGAGTGATTTAAGGCTGAATGAATTTAGGCTGAATAGTTTTAGGCTGAATAAAGTTGAAGAGAGGGGTTTAGACTGAATTATTTTAGGCTGTGTGACGGTCGCCCACCGTTTCTGCTGTAAGACCTATGCATATGCTGTCAATTGTAGCGCAGTAACGGTACATTTTCGCGCCCATGTCCATTATAACATTCTTTGTTTTCCTAGACGTGAGGGTCGTCCTCCCAAAATACTGATATGCAAATTTGCAACTTCCTGTTCTCTCTAAATAGAATTCTGATGATATTCCCCGCCTTCCTAACGTTTTCACTGATTCCAGATGGGGCTCTTTCAACAAATGAAATCTTTGAAGAAAAAAATATATAATCATATAATACTTACTAGCCCCTATTTGGAATGTACACATTTCGAAAATGAATAAGTAAATTTTCACTGTTTATCAGTGGTTTTCCACGCCGGCCGGTGCGCAGACACAAGTTTGCTAGAAAACTACTCAGCGTATGAGAGTGATATGTGTTTAGGCATAGTATTTAAATAACGTTACGCTCGTTTATACTATTTTCAGGTTCTTCATTAATCTTTACAGCGTATTTTCTTGCGGGCGCGATAATTGTTGTTGCGGTGCTTTTTCAGTCATGATAATCTTGGCGCGTATTATTTTTAAAAGGTATCCCGTTTTGTTTAACATTGCGTCATTAGACAATAGGGTAACCCCTGAATGTATCACAGAGTCGAGTTGATAGAGAGATGACTGCACACCAGTAGAGTGACCAGCGCTTAGTATAGTGGTCGTTCGGGATAAAGTGAGCACTAAAGATTCAACCTTCGAAAAAAAAAAAGTCACTAGCCGTTACTGTATATCAGTCAACATAAACAGTAGTTATCTTTCTTCTTGTGTGGTTGACAACAAGTTGATGTATTTAATTCCGAGTATTTTTCTATTTAAATACAACAATACTAAAATAAAATAAAATCAAAATAAATCGACATAAGTTAGTTTTATACGATTAATAAACTTTTATTTATCAAGTTATAGGTTCCTACCGGCTGCACAATTTATCTCACGCGCGCAAACATCAAGTGACGTGTCCAGAGAGGTTAGATATTTCCCGTCGTCAGCCGTTACGCGCGGAAAGACACGAATTATCTGAAAAAAAGAATTTGAGCAGGGCTTTGTTGAGTGCTCGCTTTAACTCGACCCGGCTATAGTCGTGAATGTCCGTGTTGTGTCGTCTTTGCCGCCTCCGCACTTCTGGGCCTCGAGCGCACATGTGGAGAAACATGGCAGACGTCGTTGGCTGGTGTGTTTTCTCGGCGTGCACCGCTCCTTCCTGCAAGGGTATTTTATTATATCTATGGTCTGTATTCACATCATGTCGCCCAAGGTCTGCGCGATCTGCAGCTGACAGCTGACCGAACATCTATCTCCACCTTCCAATCTACAGAGAGAGTTTAATATTATGCCTCTCTCTTTCTCTTTCTCTCTTTCTCTATACCATTTATACATGTTTCGGTTGCCTGGTACCTACCATTTTAGTACACATCTACTACATAATGTACGCTGAACGCTATAAACAAACTGATCTGTGACTTTAACAGTATTGTACTTTTTGTTTACAGTGAATGTCCACCATAGTCTGTACGCTGCACACATCACACGGATGTTCGCAGGATTGCCTATGATCTAGGCTCTGTATGTCGGCGCAAATATTCATGTGTGTTTTGAGCATAAACGGTATGTCATGGATAGTTGCAACAAAGAGGACCCATGTCTCATTTCTCAATAAACCATCTTAAAATGTTCTAAAATCCTGACGGTAAAAAAAGTTGTATGCAATCAGAGGGTAGCCACCCCTATTATTTTAATAAGGGTGGAAGGTATCAAGTTATATTTGCTGTTGGTTTGGAGGTCCCAACAGCAAGTAATGCTGAAAATATCGTTTTTATGTCATTTAGTTTACGATATTTTGGGCAAATACGATTATAAATTTTGATATTCAGAATCTCATTACTCCCCTAATATTAAGTTTAAGCGATAAGTGGAAAATATAATTTCTACTTTCTTTTAAATAGGGAATCACCTGCGGGAGTTTGTCGGTGTTGTTCAATAACATCCTGTGTGTGTGTGTATATATATATATATATATATATATATATATATATATATATATATATACACACACACACACACACACCTGATCAAATTTTCCCTATATGTGACGTTCGCAGTGCATTATTTTCACTTTATTTTAGGGCAATACTTGGCACAGTGGTTACAGCACTTGCCTCCCTCCAAGACGAATCAGGTTCTTTTCCCAGCGGGGTCGGTCCCCGGGTTTTCGCATGTGGGAGCCATGCCGGAAGATGCCGCTGGTCAGCGAGTTTTCTCGGGGATCCCCCGTTTCCCCCGTCCATTCATCTCTGCGCCACTCCTTACTCACATATTGTCACCGCTCTCCAGCGCTGAAGACCTAGGTGTTAAGCGCCGACCGAAACCACTTCACTTACACTTTGTTTTATTTATAATAAAATATAACATTAATTTCGTTCTTGTTTCTTCAATTTTTGAACACAGTACATTCAGCTTCACTTCGTCGTGGTTTTGATAATGTGTTCTGTTTACATTATTTTCGCGCAGAATGGCTACTTCTGTCTGCCAACCGCCGCTTGCCCTGCTCTCTAGCAGGTTTAGTGAAGAAGGTGGTAGAGAGGCTGTCAGGCGAACATTCGAACACGGATAAACTTTACTCGGGTTATGTTTCGAACAACTTAAACTAAAATTTTGTCGTACCTGCCCTCCTACCCTCGCGAGCGTTCGAAGAGCTAGGAAACAACGATGAACTTCAGTGACGACGTTTGGGCGATGCACGTTGCAGTTCAGGGCTTTGCGTCAACAAACCTAGAGCTGAAAATATCGCCTCCTTGAGATGCAAGCGACAGATCTGTTGTGTGCCTATATTTACACCTCTGCTCCTTCACAGACCAGAACTGACCTACTTCACTTGGCCTCACAGGTTGGCTCACCTGTCTAGGTGCCTGCGTCTCACAGCGCTCTATTGTAAGCGCACCACGCCTGGGCAGAGGAACCGAGGGGAAGTTGGCTAGCGTGAGCAGGAACGAATAACTGGCAAGTGGGACATTCTTCAAGCCACTGTCAAATTTGTTGAAAATATTTAAATGAGATTTATTTCCCTAGACATTTCTAATTTGTTGGGTTTAAGGTAGCGTACGTATATAATTTAATGTTTTACACGGCTTTCAGCGGCTTTACAAGTTACAATTTAGTAGACTAGATCTTGCATAACTCAAAATCACTCTGCTCGATCATCCAACCGGCACAACTACCACATGTAAAAATTGGCCATTAAACATTCGTAATTTATGCGGTTATGTTAGAAGTTTTATTATTGATATGTCACTGTTAATATTGGTATTATTTTTCAGTTATCACTTGGTGAATCTGTGATATAGACATGACATACAAAGCTTAAATACCCACAAAACATAGGTGGTCAACGCTTTGCCCGTGTGGTAGACAACCTGCATTACACAGGTTGCATAGCGGCAGGCGTTGTGAACCAAATCGTGAAAAGACTCCGAAATGAATTTCAACGTGAATCAAAGCCCTAAATGTGTCAGACGAAGGCAACATTTTTGTTACAGACGAACTTTTTTTCTTAATTTATCAAAAAATTTTAATTAGAGTGCACGGTTACCACTTTTCGAACAATTACAATGACCCTTATACGAATTTAACTAGATAAAGAGAGAAATAAAAAAAGAAAATAATAGTGTGAAACAGAGTTAGGTAAATAAATATAAATAAATATATATACATATATATGTATATATATAGAGAGAGAAAGATAGAGGTAATAGAGAAATAGATATAAGTGATAACAAGGGAAGAGAGTTCAAATAAGTGCTAGAGGGGTCATTTACGCGGCTGGGGCATATTGTTGCTTATTTTATACGAATATATTCGTTTAATGAGGCGCAGCTTACAGACTGAGGAAGAAGAATTAATGGTATCCTGCACAATTCGCGTTATAATATACTAGCGACACAGTAGACTCCACTTTACTGTACATACCAGTGCAGAACCCTGTAATTACATTGGCCACGAGCCTCTATGTTGTCTTGTTTACGTGTGTGACCGCTATACAGAAGTTGGGTACTCTACCATAATATTTTAATTATTGACCGGAATAAATATAATTAATTAATATCGTATGGGAAGGGTACCCGAAGGTGGGGAATCGTACCCCAAGTACAGATTTTTGACTCGACGCCCGCAGGCATCTGCGTATCCTGATATATGATTTAAAAGAAGTTCTACAATTGAGAAGTGACTGAATGAGAAAGGCATGAAAATAGGAGATCCCCGAGAAAACCCGCTGGCCGGCAATGCCCGCCACATTTTCCCACGTGCGACAAATCCTGACTGAACCCGCCTGGGATCGAACCCGGATCCCCTTTGGCGGGAGCCGAGCTATCTGACCACTCGGACACTACGTATTGGCCAGAACATTGTTCCGTGACAGGCCAATAGAAGACGTCGAACGAGCCTATATCCGTTTGGATTCTAATCTGCTGGCATAAAATAACGCAAATGTTTCACGTCTATAGGCATGATGCAAGATAAACGTATAGAATAGAAAAATATTAAAATAAGGGGGTGGCAGTATTGTACTGCTTTTCCCATCCTTTTACACATATGTTCTCGTAAACCACCCATACGTTCGTAAATAATGTTTGTACAACGCCCCATTTATTCTTGATTTCATAAAATTGATTGCGTTATAATTTAGGCCTTTAGCCACCATTTATACAGACTGACAATAGTTTTTTAATCCTAAACGAGAGAATATAACGAAAAACTGTTGCACAGTAAAAAAAAAAATGTGTACTATGTTAACTAATTTTTCAAGACAAAATACACAATGGTTTCAGCTATTTGTGCAATTACTGCAATCCCCATTAATGTACAAACGAAATTTATGCAATCTTTTGTCTATAAAAAATTAGACTGCATGGTAAAACAAATTTTAACAAAACTGTGCAACAATTTTTTGATATCTTCATTCGTTTAGGAATTTAAAAAATAGCATTAGAACTTATGAATTGTGGACTGTGATGTGTGTACAGCAATGATAATTTATATGCTAATAATGGAACTCGGGAGCGAGTTTTATATTAAAGGTAGATTCAGTCACGTGGCCAAGGTAACGGTCTGTACATCTTGTCATGTTCATGCTAACCGTCTTTTATTACCTGTTACCAAAGGTTTTCTTTTAACCCAAGACGTCGTGTACCAATGTATAATTTTATCTTTGAAGTAAATAAGAAATTTAGTATTCAGTAAGGCATTTAATTTATACTGAAAAACCAAATCTAAATACAAAATTGGGTCTCATGACTAATTTGTGTTCTAGTTAGAAAAGAAATTGCCATAATTTAAATTTATGCACGGGTAGAAGCCGCAAGTGTATAATAGATGCTTTAATAAGTTAATTAATTTGTCCACAAGTCCAACCGTTTTGAATGCCGCCGCGAGGCGAATACGGCGCCACGGCGGAATGGCTGCGAGTTTCCAACTTGATTTCCGCGTCGACAGGTAGCAGCACCATTCAGAAGTTACGTGGAAAGTTCAGCACGCACTAAACAGATAGCGCGCAGTGTCCTGTTTGAACGATGCGATGGCGCGTATCACTGCGCGTGCAAATGTGACGCAACGTAAATCTTATCAACTTAGCTAATAGCTTTTTCTCAAAGAGGGATTTTGCGATTAAAATGTGCACCAAATTCTAGTAATTACAAAACTTTATTTTATCTCTAAGATATCTGTTTTAATTTAAAAGTAGTCACATAGGTAAATTAAAGTCATAAAAGATGTGTTTGCAGTTCTGTAGGCAAAATAACTGTTAGGAATTATTAAAAATACATTTTTTTTGTTATAATGTTAAAATTTTGGTTTTTTTTCTCGAAATCATTAGGCGAGTAACTAACCCAAAGATGCCAAATGCCATAGTCTCGGTACTTAATTAACTTAACTGCAATAAATACAATTGAAAAAGAAGTGAAGTGCTGTAATCTGAAAGCAGTTTAA
This sequence comes from Medauroidea extradentata, assembly GCA_003012365.1. NCBI lineage: Eukaryota > Metazoa > Arthropoda > Insecta > Phasmatodea > Phasmatidae > Medauroidea > Medauroidea extradentata. The sequence goes on from PNEQ01049713.1 coordinate 32,446, forward strand.
AAAATGGAATGTGCTTTTTAACATGACTTAGGTTTGCATTTTGTGTCTAAGAAACATTTAAGTATTTTTGTAGTTGTGTCGTATTTAAAATAGTACTAAGGTTAATAGTACTTACCGATTCTGAATGGAGAAGTGTTAAATTATCGAAGAAACAAGCATGAAACAAATATTGTATGTAATACAAATAAAATAACCCTAAAATATATGCTGCGGACGCCGCATTCAGTAGAATATTTAACATGTATAAACCATGTAGGACTTTTTTATTCTCACCATCTTAAAACCCTGATGATAATCAAACCTGGTCATGTAACAACCAACCTACCTTACTGTAGCTCGTGACTTCTTATAACCGTCTTTCAGGTTTCTAGAATATTCACACATCACATCAGTTTTACACGTCAGAAATTACAGAGATAGTAATATGCTCATCCGTATCTTCAAAAGAACTCATTGCGACATAACATCACATCAGTGACGTAAGACGTACACATAGACGTACACCGATCCTTTTTATGTAATGGCGTCGGAAGATTTTTAATCTAACTAAGTTATCCCTAACCGTGTCCCTAACTATGTGCCTGGATTTATATGCATCAATTTTAACATACACGTATTTTATTTCGCTCTAGGTTAAAGTTACAGAGAAACGGATTTTGCTAGTAAGTATTGTTGGTTTAAATATGACAAATCGATGGAAACATTAGAAAGTTGTTTTTCAGAAGTAAACCCGCTAGCACGGTCGTAGAAGAACAGGTCTGGACACTCGCCTGGATATTTGACCCCCTTGTTGTTTGGCTGTAGTTCACCAAGTTACCGAGAATATTGTGTTTTATTGGCGCTGATGTTAG